>JAINVK010000273.1:0-282490 GCA_030068075.1 Paguma larvata
CTTTAATTCTTCCTGACCGTTTTTAAGGTCTTTGAACTTTGCCGCGTGGGACCCCTTGCATTCATCTAAGCTTTTTTCAAGGCCAGCAATTAGTTTTATGATTAACATTCTATATTCAAGTTCTGTTATGTTGCTTATATCTGTTTTCATTAGTTCTTGAGCTGTCACTGCTTCTTGTAGACTCTTTTGAGGAGAATTCTTCCTTCTCGTCATTTTGGCTGGATGTGTTATGGGTTGTTTCTTGAAGTTGCCCTGGAAAGGAAAACTGACAGACACACAGAACACAGAGATACTCAAACGTACCGACAAATGGTCCAGACAAGCAGTTCACAACAGAAAAAAAAATAACAAGTGACTCTCTGAGGGCTATGTCCTGAAGTAACAGCTACACGTTAAGGACAGGATATGTAGTGTGCTGGTGGCAGAGCATATATAGACAGAATAATGACTGGTGCAGGGAGAAGAAGGAAGTGGACTTTGCCCAGGTAGAGCGACTAAAGGGTTTAATCCAGACTGATAGAAATCAGAATAAGGACAGGTGCGAGGGAAAAGGAATAAAGATCGATGTTGTCTAGATGAACTTATACGGCCTGGTTATTCCAGAAAAAGGGCTAGTGAAGTAAAGAAGAGGTTGTAAGACATGTCCTCAAAGAGTGGGTTAAAAAACAAAAAGAAAAAACAAAAAACAAAAAACAAACAAAAAAAAAACAAAACGAAACAAAAAAAACTCAAACAAACAAAAAAAAAACAAAAAAAACAAAAAACAAAACAAAACAAAACAAAAAAAAAAAAAAAAAAACAAAAAAAAAAAAAAAAAAAAAAAAAAAATGATTAAGCCAGTCAGTACCCTGGATGACCAGCTCAGGGATGGGGATCGGTAGGAATGAGAAAGGGAGGGATAAATTTAAAAAGAAGAAATGACTGGCGTTACTCCAGGCAGCAATCTCCTCTTGGATCAGTCTCTCCTGCTGATCGTTTGGGAGGGGCGTGGTTTAGTGTAGGCGGGTCCGGCCTCCACTGCTGCAGGGATGGCTTCTGGGGTGACTTCCTGGCTTCTGAGACAACAATGGCGTCTCTCCAGACCCGCGCCACCAGTCCTGGAGGCTTTATTCGCCCCTTTATTTCTGTTCTCTCTCCACCGCCCACGCCAGCCTAGTGTGGTTTACTGGAGCCGCCACCTGGGGCTGCCTGGGTCCCTGCGGCGTGCGTGCCCGGAGGCGCTGGGCGAGGGTGGCGCGGTGGTGCGGCCGTCTGCCACCCCCGATTTCGTTATAATTGTGCTGGGGTTAGAGGTGCTCCGCAGGCGGCGCCGCCTGCGTCCCCGCTGCCAGTCCCTCCCGCGCGCGTCGCAGTGGTTCAGGACGGGGTTGGTGCGGTCCCAGCAGCGTGGGTAGTGCTGCTTCTTGCCACTGAACTTCTCTTCAGAAGCCCTGCATTTAGGGCCTGGATGGTAGCGGTCTCACCCGCTCTGGCCCTCTCGTTCAGATGTTGTTCGATCGGCACTTTCCCAGCTATATCCGAAGACGCTCACCCTCCCCTCAGCTCAACTTCCCGAGTTCGAGTTTGTTTTATCCGACCCAGATTAAACTCACAGTTCAGTTGGGCCGTGTCTGTGTTCGCCTTAGTTTCTTGTCAGCTCTAGCACCTTTTCCCCCCGATTTTTGGAGTTGAGAGAGAGACAATGGTTTCAGTCGTTCCCCTTAAACGGCAAGCGAAATACTGGAGCCCCCTACTCCTCCGCCATGTTGCCTCTTTGCCTCTCTCCATCCATTTTGAATGACAGGCTGGCCGGGTAAAGGATTCTTGGCTGCATATCCTTCTTGTTCATCACATTGAAGATTTCCTGCCATTCCTTTCTGGCTTGCCATGTTTCTGTAGGTAAGTCCGCTACTACCCTAATGTGTCTGCCTTTGTAAGTCAAGGCCCGTTTATCCCTAGCTGCTTTCAGGATTCTCTCTTTGTCTTTGTATTTTCCCAGCTTCACTATGATGTGTCGTGCTGAGGGTCTATTCGGTACGTCTGAGGGGAGTTCTCTGTGCCTCTTGGACTTCAATGCCCATTTCCTTCTTCATGTTGGGGAAGTTCTCAGTGATGATTTGTTCGAGTACCCCTTCGACTCCTTTCTCTCTCTCTTCTTCCTCTGGAATTAATATAATACAGGTATTATTCCTTTTGATTGCATCGCTCAGCTCTCGAATTCTCCTTTCCTCTTCCTGAATCACTTTCTTTTTTTTCTCTGCCTCCTCCTTTTCCATAAATTTATCTTCTAATTCCCCTATTCTCTCTTCTGCCTCTTTAATCCACGCTGTGGCTGCCTCCAATTTGTTTTGCCCCTCATTAAAGCATTTTTTAATTCCTCTAGACCGTTTTTTAGGACCTTGATCTCTGCCTCTGGGGTCCCCCTCTTTCTTCTATGCTTTTTTCAAGCCCTGCGAGTATTTTTATGTTTATCATTCTGTATTCTTGTTCTGTTAAGTTGCTTATGTCTGCTTTCATCATTTCTTGTGCTGTCACTATTTCCTGTACAGTTTTTTAAGGGAAGTTCTTCTGTTTGGTCATTTTGGCTAGGTGTGTATTGGTTTATTTCCTATTTCTCCTCAGTCTCCCAGGATTTTCTGAATTTCGTGTTCTCTTCCCTGTAGCCTCCAACTCCTCTTCTTGCAGATCTCTGGGATGGAGTGTTCCTCGGTTTCAGTCCTTCTTAGATTAAAAGACACCGGAGAGCAGCGGGTCTTCCTACTCCTCCTCCTTGATCACCCCTTCTATGTATACTTAATATTGTGTATGTGTGTGTATGTTTCTGGTGAGTGTGTACACTATGGGGATTGTATGGGGATACATACATATATTATATGTATTATATGCTTAGTGAGTGGGTGGTAGATGTGTTCTATGTCTGTAATAAATGTTCGAAGTGTGGGGAGCAGATGCAATCAATGTGTGTTGTGTTTGTTGGTGTGGTATATATGAATGGTATGTGTGGTGTGTGTGATGTGTGTGTTATATCTGTGGTGAATGTGTAGTGTGTGTTTTTGC
Organism: Paguma larvata; assembly: GCA_030068075.1. NCBI lineage: Eukaryota > Metazoa > Chordata > Mammalia > Carnivora > Viverridae > Paguma > Paguma larvata. The sequence continues at coordinate 3,037 of JAINVK010000273.1, forward strand.
AGCACATGTGTAATGTTAGTTGATGACACTGTTATCTGTGCAGTGTGTATGGTGCATATATTATTTGCTTGTTTTGTGTGCATGGTGTGTTTGTGAATTATATATTTTTTAAGTACATTGTATATAGGGTGTGTGTGGTGTGTGTACAACGAACGTGTGATATATATTGTGTGTCCAAGGTGTATATTTGGCGACTGTACCCTATATCTATAGGGTATGTGTGGTGTCATTCTGTTTTATATGTGTATTGTATTTGTGATATGTGTGTGCTGTAAGTGTGGTGTGTTGGGTGTGTGTGTAAAGTTTGTGTGTGTTTTTGTTTGATATATGTATGTTTGATTAGTTTTTGATGTGTGTGTGATATGTGTGGTTTGTGAATAGTTTGGGTGGTGTCTGTGGGTGTGTCTAGTAAAAGAGTTGTGTGTGAGGTTCGTTCAGTTTGTGTGATTGTTTTGTGTATGGTTGTTGGTTTGTGTGTTTGGAGTGGGTGGTCTATCTGTGATGTGTGTGAAGTATGTGTTGTATATTTGTTCTGTGTGGTGTCTGTGTAGGATATATCCAGTCAATGTGTGAAGTTATCAGTTTGTTGGCATGTGTGCTCTATGTATATATGTAATATATGTGGTATATATGTGGTATGTCTGTAATATATGTGTGATATTTATGTGTTTTCTGTGTAGTTCTTGTGTGGTGAAGGTGTGGTGTGTATGCTGGCATGCTATATAATTATGTATGTGATGTGGGTTTTGCATGTGATGCACACATGACATGTATGGTGTGTACATGAATTTTGTATTTGTGGTATCTGTGTTGCATATGTGTATATGTGGGTGGTTCAGAACTTTGATAGGTAGAGTGTTTGGAGATTGTGTTTTTAGGTGTGTAGTGTATGTGCAGAGTGTGTGTATTTGTATGCTTTATAAGCAGTATATCCCAGGAGTATGTGTGGCATATTTCTGTGCATGGTATATATGCAGCATGTACATGGAATGTGTGTACTGTGGTGTATAAGTGGTGTTCAGTCTGTGGGATTTATATTTTGTGTATGTGAAGTATGTATTTTGTGTATTATAAATGAAAATTGTTCTTATAGTGTACATATGGCATGTATCTTTCTGTGATTTATAAGCAGTATAAGAAAAAACACATTGCTGTTCTAGAAATGAGGTGTAAATATGTGTGGTTCTTTGGATACGTTGTTGTATTCTTTGTATGTGTTATATATTTGGTATTTATATGTTGCAATGGCACTGTGTGAGGTTTATGTGTGGTGTTTGTGGTGTATAAGTGGTATGTGTGTGGTGTGTGTTGAGTGTGTAGATTTTAGAGATAGTTGGCTATATGTTTGTTATTATGTGGTGTATGTGGAAGAAGATGTTAGTTTGATGTGATAATTGAATGAAGTTTTATACACAGTATTGTTTCACAGAATTGAGGATATTGCAGTTTCCTTATAGTTCCCCACACAGGATTTCAAACACTTCTAAATTACTGAAACAAGATGTTAGTTGGAAAATGGTTTCATGACAGTGTGCATGGAACTATAAGGAAAGTGTCATATACTCAACTTCGTGAAAGAACACTGTGGAGAAATGCTTTTAGAACTAACTTCTTATTTCAGTAACTTAGAAATGTTTGAAAACCTATGTGTGGAACTATACAGAATTTGCCATATACTCGGCATTTTGAAAGAACACATTGGCGAAACAATCTTACAAGTAACATACACTTTCACTAAGTTAGGAGTGTTTGAAAACCTACGGGGTAACCTATAAGTAAAGGGCAGTGTATTCATCTCCGTAAAAGATCACAGTGGAGAAAGAATCTTTCAACTAACTACTTGTTTCAAAATGTTAGAAGTCCTTGAAAATCTGTGTGGGTAAATATTAGTAAAGTGCCATATTCTCAACTCTATAAAACAACTTGGGAGAAACCATCTTTCAAGTAACATCTTGTTTCACTAAGTTAAAAATGATTGAAAACCTAGGCAGGGAACCATAAGGAAAGAGCCATATACTCAACTCTGTGAAACAATACTGTCCAGAAAACCTCTTTCAACTAACTTCTTATGTCACTAAGGTTGAAGTGTTCGAAAACCTATGCATGTAACTATAAGAAAATTGCCATATAGTCAACTATGTGAAAGAAAATTTTGCAGTAGCCATATTTCGATAACAGCTAGATTCACCAAGCTAAAAGGTCTTTGAAAAGCTAAACCTAGAAATATAACAAAAGTGCTATATACATAACTCTGTGAAAGATCACAGTATCTCAACTAACATCTTGGTTCATTTAGAAATGTTTAAAAAACTATATAAGGAACCATAGTATTTTAACATATACTGAACTCAGTAGAACCAAAATATCAAAACGCCATTTTTCAACTAACTTTTAGGTTCGATAAGTTATAAGTGTTTGAAAATATCAGCAGGGAAGTATAAAGAAAGGGTGGCATACACAAGTCTTTGAAACATCATTGTGGAGAAACCAACTTTCTACTACTTCTTGTTTCACTAAGTTCACAGTATATGAATAACTGTGAAGAAAGTGCCTTATACTCAACTTTGTGAAACAATACTTGCAGAAACACTCTTTCAACTAAATTCTTGATTAAGGTAGAAGCATTAAAAAACCTAGGCAGGGAACAGTAAGGAAACTGCCATATACTCAACTCTGTAAAGGAACACTGTGGAGAAACAATTATTCAACTAAATTCTTATTTCACTAAGGCTGAGGTTTCTGAATACTTATGTGGGAAACTATAATGAAAGTGCTATATACTCAACTCTATGATACAAGTGGAAGAACCAACTTTCAACTAATATCTTGTTTCACTAACTTGGAAGTGTTTGAAAACCTATGCAGGGAACTTTAAAGAAAGTGCCATATACTTAACTCTGTGAAACAACACCGTGGAGAAATAGTCTCACACTAAATTCTTGTTTACCTAGGTTAAAGGTGTTTGAACACCTATGTAGGGAACTAGACGAAAGAACCATACACTAAACTCTGTGAAACAACACTGAAGAAATCATCTTTCAATGAAATTTTTGTTTCGCTAAAGTAGAAGTTTGAAAACCTATGCAAGGAAGTATAAAGCAAGTGCCCTATACTTGTTTCATCCTGTGAAACAATGCTGTGCAGAATTCATCTCTCGACTAACATTTTGTCTCATTAAGTTATACGTGTTTGAAAACCTATGCTTGAAACTATACAGAAAGTGCCTAATACTCGGTTCTGTTAAATGACTCAGTGGAGTAACCATCTTTCAACAAATGTCTTATTTCACTAAGTTACAAGTGTCTGAAAACCTATGTGGGGAACTATAAGGGAAGTGCCTTGTACTCAACTCTGTGAAACAACACTGTGGAGAAAGGGTCTGTCAACTAACTTCTTGTCTCATTAAGTTAGACGTGTTTGAGAAATTATGCTTGAAACTATAATAGAAAGTGCCACATACTCAACTTTCTTAATCTACTGTGTGGATAAACCGTATTTCCACTAACATCTTGTTTCACTAAGTTAGAAGTGTCTAAAAACCTTTGAGTGAACTATAAGAAAAGTTCCATATACTCGATTGTGTGAAAAAGCAATGTGGAAAAAGGTTCTTTCAACTAGCTTCTTGTTTCACTACCTTAGAGGTGTTTCAAAACCTATGCTTGGAATTATAAAACATGGGATTATAAGGCGTGTTTGAAAGCCTACACTTGAAACAATAGGCAAAGTGCCAAATACTCAACTGTGTTAAACAACACTGCGGAGAAACAATCTTTCCACTAAAGTCTTGTTTCACCAAGTTACAAGTGTCTGAAAACCTACGTGTGGAACTATAATGAAAGTGCCTTGGACTCAACTCTGTGAACCTACACAGTGGAGAAAGGCTCTTTAGCCTCTGGTTTCATTAACTTAGGCATGTTTCGGAACTTATGCTTGAGTCTATGAGGGAAGTGCCACATACTCAAGTCCGTTAAGTGACTCTATGGAAAAACTATCTTTTCACTAACATCGTGTTTCATTAAGTTAGAAGTATCTGAAAACCTATGCGGAGAACTATAAGGAAAGTGCCTTGGACTCAACCCTGTGAACCAACACTGTGGAGAAAGCCTCTTTCAACTAGCTTCAGATTTCATTAAGTGTTTGAGAACTTATGCTTGAAGCTATAAGGAAAGGGCCACACACTCGACTTTGTTAAATGACTCTGAATAAACCATCTTTCAACTAACATCTTGTTTCACTAAGTTAGAAGTGTCTGAAAACCTATGCGAGAAACTGTAACGAAGGATCCATGTACTCAACTCTGTGAAACAACACTGTGGAGAAAGCACCTTTTACTAACATTTTGTTTCCCTAAGCTCAAAGGGTTTGAAAACCTATGCATGGGAGTATAAGGCAAGTGCCATGTATTCAACTCTCTAAATGAACATCATGGAGAAATGCTCTTCCAACCAGCTTCTTATTTCACTACGTTAGAGGTGTTTCAAAACCTACGCATAGGACTTTAAGGAAAGTGCCTCATACTAAACTGAAATAACACAATGGACAATCATTCAAATGCCATCTTGTTTCACTAAGTTAGAAGTGTATGAAAAACCTATGCTTTGAACTCTAAGGAAAGTTCCAGTTACTCAACTCTGTGAAGCAACACTGTGAAGTAACAGTCTTTCAACAAAATTCTTGTTTGACTAAAGTAGAAATTTGAAAACCTATGTGGGAAAATATAAGGACAGTGCCATGTAATGAGCTTTTTCAAACAATACTGTGCAGTAACCATCTTTAAATGACTATCTTGTTTCACTCAGTTAGAAGTGTCTGAAAACTTTTGTGGAGAACTATAAGGAAAGTGTCTTGTACTCAACTCTGTGAACCAACACTGCAGAGAAAGTCTCTTTCAACTAGCTTCTTGTTTCACTACGTTAGAGGTGTTTCAAAACCTATGCATGGGATTATAAAGTGCATCCTATGACACTCTGTGAAAGAACACAGTGGAGAAACAATCTTTCAAATAACATCTTGTTTTACTAAATTAGAAGTGTCTGAAAATCTTTGTGGAGAACTATGAGAAAAGTGCCTTGTACTCACTCTGAACCAACACTGTGGAGAAATGTTCTTTCAATTAACTTCTGATTTCACTATGATAAAGGTGTTTCAAAATCTATGCATGGGATTTTGCATAAAAAGTGGGATTTTTAGACATGTTTGAAAACCTATGCTTGAAACTATATGAAAAGTGCCATATATTCAACTGTGTTAAAGGACTTTGTGGAGAAAAAAAAACTTTCAACTAATGTCTTGTTTCACTTAAAAGGGCCTGAAACCTATGCAGGTAACTATAAGGAAAGTGACTTTTGTTCAACTCTGGGAACCAGCACTGTAGAGAAAGGATATTTCAACTATCTTCTGGTTTCACTACGTTAGACGTGTTTCCAAACCTATGTGTAGGATTATCAGAGAAGTGCCTCATACTCAACTCTGTGAAAGACCGCCGACTCAACTCTGTTAAACGTCTCTGTGGATAAACCACCCTTCAACTAGCATCTCGTTTCACTAAGTTAGAAGTGTCTGAAAACCTATGAGAGAAACTGTAAGAAAAGTGCCATGTACTGAATTCTGTGAAACAACACTGTGGAAAAAAGCTATTTTAACTATATTCTGGTTGCACTACATTAGAAGTATTGTGAAACCTATGTGTAGGATTTGAGAAAAGTGCCTCATACTCAACTCTGCGAAAGATCGCATGGAGAAACCATCTTTATACTAACATCTCTTTTCACTAAGTTAGAAGTGTCTGAAAACTTATGTGTGGAACTATAAGAAAACTACCATGAACTCAACTTTATGAAACAACACCGTGGAGAAAGGTCTTTCAATTAACTTTGTTTCTCATTATCTTTGACTTCTTTGAAAACCTATGCTTGAAACTATATGGATACTGCTGAATACTCAACTCTGTAAAACAACTCTATGGAGAAACAATCTGTCAACTAAAGTCTTGTTTCACCAAGTCAGAAGTGTCTGAAAATGTATGCAGGGAACTATAAGAAGGTGTCATGTACTCAACTCTGTGAAACAACACTGTGGGGAAACCATCTTTCAACTAACGTCTTGTTTCACTTAGAAATGACTGAAAACCTATGTGGGGAACTATAAAGAAAGTGCCTTGTGCTCATCTCTGGGAACCAACACTGTGGAGAAAGGATCTTTCAACTATCTTCTGGTTTAACTTCCTTAGAAGTGTTTCAAAACATATGTATAGGATTGAGAAAAGTGCCACATACTCAACTCTGTGAAACAACACTGTGGAGAAAGGGTCTTTCAACTAACTTTGTGTCGCATTAAATTAGACATGTTTGAAAACATATGCTTGAAACTATATGGAAAGTGCTGAATACTCAACTCAGTTAAACAACTTTGTAGAGAAACCATCTTTTAACTAACGTCTCGTTTCAATGACTTATAAGTGTCTGAAAACCTATGTGGGGAAGTATAAGGAAAGGGCCTTGATCTCAACTCTGTGAACCAACACTGTGGAGAAAGGCCATTTCAACTAGCTTCTGGTTTCACTATGTTAGAAGTATTTCAAAACATATGCATATGTTTGTAAGGAAAGTGCCACATACTCAACTCTGTGAAAGATCACAGTGGAGAAAAAATCCTTCAACTAATATCTTGTTTCACTAAGTTAGAAGTGTCTGCAAACCTATGTGTAAAACTATAAGAAAAGCTCCATGTACTCAACTCTATGAAACAACACTGTCGATAAAAGCTCTTTCACCTAACATCTTGTCTCATTAAGTTAGGCTGATTTGAAAACCTATGCTTGAAACTATAAGGAAAGTGTCAAATACTCAACTCTGTTAAACAACTCTGTGGAGAAACAAGCTTTCCCCTAAAGCCTTGTTTCACTAGGTTAGAAGTATCTGAAAACATATGCAGGGAACTATTAAGAAATTGCCATATACTCAACTCTATGAATCAACCTTGCGAAGAAACCATACTCAACTTACATCGTGATTCACTAAGTTAGAAGTTTTTGAAAACTTATGCAAAGAACTCTTAGGAAAGTGCCATATACACAACTCTGTGACAACCCTGCAGAGAAATCATCTTTCAGCTAACAACTTGTTTCACTAAGTTAGAAATGTGGAAAACCTAGGCCAGAAGTAGAATGAATATGCTGTATACTCAACCATGTGAAACAACAGTTGTAGTAATAATCTTTCAAATAACATCCTGTTTCACTAAGTTAGAAGTGTTTGAAAAACTGCAGGAAACTATAGAGTGACATATACTCCACTTTGTGAAACCAAAATGTGTAGAAACCATGTTTCAAAAATCATCTCCACACCCGAAAAACAAACAACCCAGTGAAGAAATGGGCGGAAGATATGAATAGACACTTCTCCAAAGAGGACATTCAGATGGCAAATAGACACTTGAAACGATGTTCAATGTCACTCATCATCAGGGAAATACAAATCAAAACCACACTGCGATACCACCTCACACCAGTCAGAGTGGCTAAAATAAACAAATCAGGAAACTATAGATGCTGGCGAGGATGTGGAGAAGTAGGCACCCTCCTACATTGTTGGTGGGAATGCAAACTGGTGCAGCCACTCTGGAAAACGGTGTGGAGGTTCCTCAAAAAAATGAAAATAGAGCTACCCTATGATCCAGCAATAGCCCTGCTAGGAATCTACCCAAGAGACACAGGATTGCTGATGCATAGGAGCACGTGTACCCCAATGTTCATAGCAGCACTATCGACAATAGCCAAAACATGGAAAGAAACTAAGTGCCCATCAACTGACGAGTGGATAAAGAAGATGTGGTACATATATACAATGGACTACTATGTGGCAATGAGAAAAAATGAAATCTGGCCATGTGTAGCAACATGGATGGAACTGGAGGGTATTATGTTAAGTGAAATAAGTCAGTCAGAAAAAGACAGATACCATATGTTTCCACGAATAGGTGGACTTGGTGAGACTAAGCAAAAACCAGTGGGAGGGGAAGAGGGGAAAGAAAAAAAAGACACAGAGAGGGAGGGAGATAAAACATAAGAGACTCTCAAAGACTAAGAACAAACTGAGGGTGAGGGAGATGGGGGGGAGAGGGGGTGATGGGCATTAAAAAAGGGCACATGTTGGGATGAACACTGGGTGTTTTATGTAAACCAATTTGAAAATAAACTATTTTAAATTAAAAAAAAATCATCTCATGTCACTAAGTAGTAGTGTTTGAAAACTTATTCCAGAAACTAGAAAGAAACTCTGTGAAACAACACTGTGGAGACACAATCTTTCAACTAACATCTTGTTTCTCTAAGTGAGTGTTTGAAAACTCATGAGGTGAACTTAAGGAAAGATCCATATACTCGACTCTGAGAAACAGCACTGTGGAGAAACAATCTTACAGCTAACTTCTTGTTCCACTGAATGAGAAGTTTTTCAAAACCTAGGGCTAGAAGTATAATGAACGTGTCATCTACTCAACTCTTTGAAAAAACAATGTGGGGAAACCGTATTTCAACTAATATCTTGCTTCAGGAAATTATAAGGGCTTGAAAACATATGCAGGGAACTTGAACGCATGTACCATATACTCAACTCTTTAACACAACACTGGGTAGAAACTCTGTGTCAACTACTATCTTTTTCACAAAGATAGAAGAGTTAAAAAAAAAAAAAAACTAGGCCTAGAAGTATAATGAAAGCACCATAACTCAACTCTGTGAAAAAACATTGTGGAGAAAATATCTTTGAACTAATACCTTGATTCACTAAGTTAGAAGTGTTTGAAATCCTATGCCTAGCAGTATAACCTAAATTTCCATATACTCAATCTGTGAAACAACACTGTGTAGAAACCATGTTTCAAGTAACATCTAGTTTTGCTAAGTTAGAAGTGTTTGAAAATCTGTGCCTAGAGGTAGAACAAAAGTGGCATATACTCAACTCTGGGAAACAACACTGTGGAGGAAACATCTTTCAATATCATCTTGTTTCACTTAATCAGAAATTCTAGAAAACCTAAGTCTAGCTGTATAAAGGAAGTGCCATATATTCGACTCTTTGAAGCAACGTTGGGGAGAAAGCATCTTTCAGCTAATATCTCATTTCCCTGAGGTAGTAGTGTGAGAAAACCTGTGGGTTGAACTATAAGGAAAGAGCCATATACTCAACTCAGTGAAACAACTCTCTGGAGAACTTCTCTTTCAACTAACATCTGGTTTAACCATGTTAGAAGCGTTTGAAAATTCATGCAAGGAACCATATGAAAAGTACCATTTATTCAACTCTGTGAAACCACACTGTGGGGAAACAATCTTATAACTAACACCTTGTTTTACAAAATGAGAAGTGTTTGAACACCTATGCAGGGAAGTATAAGGAAAGTAATATATACAACACTGTTGCAGAAACAATCTTTCAACTAACATCTTGTTTCACTAAGTTAGCAGTTTTAGACAACCATTTTGAGGAACTGTTAGGAAAGTGCAATATACTCAACACTTTGAAACGACTCTGGAGGAACAACCTTTCAACTAACATCTTGTTTCACTATGTCAGAAGTGTTTAAAAACCCAGGTATAGAAGAATAATACAATTGCCACATAGTCAATTCTGTGAAACAAAACTGTGGGAAAAACATCTTTCAGATAACCTCTTGCTTCATGTAGTGAGAAGTGCTTGAAAACCTATGTGGGGAACTATAAGGAAAGTGCCATATATGCAACCCTGTGAAACAACAATGGGGAGAAACCATCTTTCAACTAACATCTGTTACACTGAGTTACAAGTGTTTGAAAAACTTTGCAGGAAACTCTTTATAAAGTTCTATGTAGTAAAATCTGAGAAACATGTCTGTGAGGAAAGCATCTTTCAACTAACATCTTGCTTCACCATGTTAGAATTGTTTGAAAACCTAGGCCTAGAAGTATAACAAAAGTGCCATACACTAAACTATGTGAAACAACTATGTGGACAAACGACCTTCAACTCACATCATGATTCACTAAGTTAGAAGTTTTTGAAAACCTATGCAGGGGCTCTGAAGAAAGTGCCTTATACTTCACTCTGTGAAGTAACAGTGTGGAGAAGACATCTTTCAACTAGCATCTTTTTTCCCCTGAGGTGGAATGTGTTAGAACACTTATGCGTGGGAGTCTAAGGAAAGTGCCATATACTCAACTCCATGACACAAAGTTGTGGAGAAATTATCTTTCAACTAACATCTTGTTTTACTAAGTTGGAAGTGTTTGCAAACCTATGTAAGGGACTACAAGAAAAGTGCCATCTAGTTAACTGTGTGAAATAACAATGTGGAGAAACGATCTTTCAACTAACTTCTTGTTTCTCTAAGTCATATTTGTTAGAAAAACTAGGCATAGAAGTATAACACAAGTGCCATAAACTCAACTCTGTGGAACAACCCTGTGGATAAACCATCTTTCAACTAAGATCCTATTTCACTAACTCAGAAGTGTTTGAAAACCTATGTGGGGAACTAGGAGGAAAGTACCATAAACCCAACTCTCTGAAAAAAACACTGTGGAGAAACAATCTTTCACTTAATGTCTTGCTTGCTATGTTAGAAGCGTTGGAAATATTTATGTGAAATATTAGGAAAGTACCATATACTACACTCTGTGAAATAACAGTGTCGAGAAATGATCTTTCAAGAAATATGTTGTTCTCTAATTTAGAAGAGTTTGAAAACCTACGTGGAGTACTATGAGGAAAGTGCCATATACTTAAATATCTGAGAAAACACTGTGCAGAAACAATCTTTCAATTAACATCTCATTTCATTAAGTTATAAGTGTTTGAAAACCTAGGTCTAGAAGTATAACAAAAGTGCCATGTACTCAACTGTGTGAAAGAACACTCTGCAGAAACCATCCTTCCACTAATATCTTGTTTCGTTAAGTTAGAAGTGTTTGAGAACCTAAGAGGGGAACTATAAGGAAAGTCCATATACTCAACTCTGTGAAACAACACTGTGGAGAAACAATCTTTCCACTAACTTCTTGTTTCACTAACTAAAATGGATGGAAAAATCTACAAGGAGATCTATAAAGTGCCATATATTCAACCTTGCGAAACAATACTGTGGAGAAACCGTCTTCAGCTAACACGCCAAACTAACATCTTCTTTCACATACAGCATTCAATAACCAACATATAGCCAACACTCAGTAAGAGTACACACCAAACACACAACACATGCATACCACTTATCCACCAGAAACACCACTCATCATCCTCACAAAAAACATACAACACACATACTAAACAAACCACAACATACCGCACACATTCACACCTCATATGTAGAGCAACCATAAGTTCTTTCTTATACTCCTTATAAATCACACAAAGACACACATAGAATTTACACTACACCAACAATTTACATCTAACATGCACAGTATACCTACATTACATACACAAAACAAAAATCACACAGAACAAACACCACACATACCCCGCACTACAAACTCAGCACATATATTCCACACATACATGCTTTCCATACACCACACACAGAAATACACATACCACACATACACTAGGGACATACTGCTTATAAACCACTTAAATACACACACCTTGTACATAAATACGCCACACACCTAACAAACACAACTCCCACACATTCCATATATACCACAATTCTGAACTACACACATACAAACATGCCACACAGTTAGCACATATACAAAATCCACATATACAGCACCCACATCACATGTGTGTGACATGTCGCATCCCCAAAACATACAGTTATATAGCATGCCAGCAAATAAACAACACCTTCGTCACACAGGAACTACACAGAAACCACAAAAATATCACCCATGTATTACAGACATACCACACATATACACCATAGACACCACACATATATTACATATACACCTACAACACACACTCCACCAAAATGATAATTCACATACTCACTAGATACACATGACCGACACACCACACAGAACACATACCACGCACATCACACACACATCACACACACCACACACATACATCAAATGTACCTTAATCAATACATACAAGAAACACACACACACACAATGAACATCACACACAAGATGTTTACTACACATGAACACCATTCAATGACTACTTACACGCCACACATATCATACACACATACGCACCCCAAACATACACCAAATACACATATATCAAACAAAAACACAGCACAAACATTAAAGACACACACACACTGCAAACATCATATCTACAGCACACACACAAGTCATGCACACACAACCCACATATAAAACATACTGACACCACAAATATATACTATAGATATAGGGAACATTTACACCAAGTATTAACCTCTGAAATACAGTATATAAATCAAAATTTCATTGTACACACACCATACACACCCTATATGCATTGCACTTAGAAAAAATATAATTCACAAACACACTATGCATATACAACAGACACATAACATATACACCACACACATTGCACAGAGTACAGTGTCACCGAACAACATCACACATATGTTGCAAACACACACACCACACACATGCACTACACGTATAACACACACATCACACACACACCACACATACCATTCATATATACCAAACCAATAAACACACCACCCACTCACTGCATATGCTCCCTACACACCACACATTTATTACAGGCACAACACATATCCATCACACATCACTAAGCATATCATAAGTATACGCATAGAACACACAATGCCACCATCCCCATGCCCTGCACACTCACTAGAAACATGCATGCACACATACATATATGAACACACACACACTATGGAGAACAGATGTACTGCACATATACGGCACATAACACACACCAAACACATCATACATACACACCAAACACTAAACATACACATGCAAAACATATACATGACATAAGCTGCACACAGACCACGCATACTATATATACTCACAGACATCCCACAAACACCACTCACAGACTACAAACATATGACACACACATCACACATATAATAGCCACCAACCGTACTTATTCCAAACATTCGTAGCACACACACACCACACTAATACATCACTCACACCATACCTATACCACCACACCACACATTTACCACACACACACTGCACAAAGAATACACATATAAATCAAGCTGACTTACATAAGCATACAGCATAGATACACCAAACACACTCCACACTAATACCCTCCAATACATGCCAAAGATATACCACAAGCACACAACATAGACAACATATTTTCACTGCACACACACCATACACATATCACATTCACCACACGTACAACACACAAAATTCACAAATACACACTATGCACATGAGAGACACAAAACCTATACATCCCACACACCCTAACTTACAACACAAATACCATTCCCGTACACACATATGCCGTATTCATACATATACCCCAGACCTTCACAGCTCAGACACTATGCACACATACAGAAACCTTACACACACCACACAACCAACACCCATACCACACATACACTATGCACACACCACACATTTGACACTCAAACAATCCAGGCATACACAAAAGAGCTACATGTAAAGCACACACACAATACACATACGCTGCACAGAAACCACATACAAAAATCCACATATACTCCATAGACACTCCATATATTCCACACACACACACACACACACCACATGCACTGCCCATACCATACATAAGTTACACAGAAACACACATACATCACAATAGAACCATACATATACCTAACCTAAATCACATAAACACCACACACACACACACTACACATATATTCCACACCCACTTCACATATAAAACATACACCACATGTACACCACACATATGTTACACACACTCTCACTCATATGCACCACATATACAGCACACACAGGCATTTCATACATATATCAGAAACACACCAATGTATACCACACACATACTCCACAATATATGACACACTCACCAATCATAACAGATTGTCACTAGAAACGTAGCACACATAGCACCTATACAACACACATAGCACACACATGCTGAACGTTCATGATATATAAGATGCCAACACCATTGATACACACCAAATACACACCGCATACATACTACACACAATTCACACCAGCAAATTGGTATAACAAACATCAACACCACAGATAACCACACATAGAAACAACACATCCACCACACGACCACACACACACCAGGGGTGTAACACATATATCACATAAACACACATTGCACATGGAGAACAAGCACACCATAGATAAACCATAATCACAACTCATATACCGTACATACAGCACAAATGAACCCAAACATGAACCCACAGAAACCACTGAAGACATACCATACCCACTCTAAACTTACCATGCAGATACCAAAATGCACACAGAACACACATATACCACAAATATCATACACATAAACACATAAAAATACTCATCTCACAACTACTCCAGATACCACATACACTACACACATACCAAATACACCCATACACCATACATACGCCAAACAAGGGATATCACACAGACACACCACACATATGTCACACAACAACCACACATAAAGAACACTTACTATGCATGTACAACACACTTAATAACCTTAACATGCATAAACCACACCGCACATGTCATACATATACAATACACCACACACATCACATATACATGACACCTACATTTCTCATTTACACATTCCACACACATAACAGATAGAGAACCCTTAAACCATACACATACCACACACACACCAGTCTGCCCTCACACAAAACAAACCACAAATTACCAAACACACACCCTGCTTATATACCACAATGCACCACACACATACTACACACACAGCACATATCACAGCTTCACCACATTTACAGCACACATATGCCACACATACACACACACTCTTCACACACCTTAAATACAAATCACTTATACCACACACAGATAGTACAAACACACTACACATTTACCACACAATAATCACATTCTTAAGACATTCACACACATACAGTGCACAAGAACCCCATATTTACATAGATCCACACAAAGACATTACACATGCCACACATATACAGTGCACACAGACATACCACTAATACACCACAAACACACCAACACTATTCCACACTCCACATTCACACACTCCACAGATATACCACACTCTCAACACACACACAGTACATGCACATGCCACACATACACTACACACACACACACACACACACACACACATGGTACTAACCACAGACACCATAGAGAACACATATACATCCCACATATACCACACATAAGCACTCATTCCAAACACAGACCCACAACCACATTCACCTCAGACACACACAACACATACTTACATGCATGGAACCATACACTACACTTCTCAAACATATCCTGTGAACACATATATATGCCCCAAGGAAAGCACACACAATACATACACCACACACAACTACACATACCATAATTATCTACCACATGCAAAAACCACACAATACATACAGAACTTCACAGCACCCATATAACATACACACCACCCCCATACCATTAACACAGCACACCTGCAATACACACAAAACACATACATGACACATACAGTACACAACCCACACATATAAAATAAAAATAAATGCAATACAACCCGCCCTCAACAAATAAACCACACACACATCACTTACACACACACCAGACACAACACATACCACATACTCACCACAGAGACTATACTTACTCACCACACGCACACAACACATACCAAGAACAACACTAAAAACACGAATCCAATACATAGCATGGAGACAACCACCATGATCATGCAGATGCCACCATCAATATACACACGATACACATATGCCAAATATACACTCCGTATAAAACATACACACCACAGACATATACTATACTCTCCACACACAGGCCACACATTTACCACACACACAAAGTACACATGCACCACACACAGTTAGTGTATATACTATGCAAACACAAAGCCTGCCACAAAACATAGCCCCCACACAGACACCAGAGACACACTGCCTATATTTCACTCACATATATATTCCACACAAACACTACTCACAAACCACACATATACAACACTCACACAAAGATGATATATGCCCTAAACACAGCATAGCTACACTATCCATACATGACAGGTGTACCACATACATGCACACCACACACAGGTAGAACTATAACAACACACACACTATATGTATGTCACTTATATAAAGAACACTGCACATAGAGCACACACATTCTCCACACACTGCACACAAATCACACATAGACAACACAACCACATGCAACACATGCAACACACACACTGCACATATACCACACATACAACACACAAAAACAAACATGTACCATGCTCAAACAAGTCAAACATACACTGCACACACACCACAAAACACATATGCACAACACACAGAACACATATATTACACAAAGAAAACACATATTTCAGAAAGTCACACCACACACAAAAGACATTCAACACTTACACAACACAAAGCTCATGCCAGGCAATTTCAACATGTATGTTGAACACATTGAACACCCATGACATCCAAACCACAATCACAACACATTGCACACCTAGTTCACACAACCTTACACATATTTTTGCCACACACAAACAAGACATAACCACACAAACTTCACATGCACCACATGGACACCATGCATATATTACCCACATGTACCACACACAACACACAAAATGTACATACAACACACACACCACATTTCCAACACACCCAACACATATATATTCCAAAAACATCACACATACACTGCACCCATGTGTATAAGACATACAAAGTATAGGCAAGTTAGTAAACAAAAATATACTACACACACTCAGATTGCATGCACATACCTTGTATACACCACAAAGACCATACAAGTCACACACAACACACACACATCACACATACACCACCCTCACAACACACATATACCTGATACATGCCACGCTTTCCCCACTTAAGCCTACACATTCGTGAAGGGCGAACCGCACATGTATCTCACAAATACCACACATACCACAATCAATCCACACATACATCACACACACAGAACACATGCACCATGCCTATATGACATACACTACACACACACAAACACACACACCACAGAACCCATACAGCCCATTGAAATAATACACCCACCATACACACCACCCCCACGCAATGCATACCACTCAAACAGAAGCACTAGCCACATATATAACACACATTCCACACCCACACACTACACAAACACCATAGCTATCACAAAAATATCAAGCACACACAACAGATATATACCACAGATACATAACATATGATACCAAAATCCACATGCACATCTCTCACATGCACACTATACACACAGTAGACACACCAAAGACACATACTACACATATAACACACACACACACACACACATACTCCACGCCACATATATACCAGCAATACCCAAGAAACAGATATTCCACAGGATTCTCACATATAATACTTACACAAACACCACAAGTAGAAACAAAGGAAAAAGACATACAATCGTACCACACATATACCAAATACACAATGCACATACCTCACATTCTTATACACAGAACATCCAACTCAGAAACTCCATACATATACCACAACTTATACCATACATACACTCACATATCACAGATATAACACACATATACTGCACACATGACACATTTTCACCACACAAACACATACCAAATATACACCATGCACACCACAAGACACTTGACAGCCCACACATATACCATTTCCACACCATCCCACCACCCATATGTTGCCTGCCTTCACTCGCATATAATACACACATCACAAATAAAACACACAACAGCATACAGAGAGTGCACATATGCCACACACTGCACATAAACACACACCACCTATACACAACACTGACTCCACTCCTGTTCTGCACATAAAAGACACAGGCACATCATGTCATGTAACCTCTACTAAATACACAAAGTACCTATCCAGGTACTGGATAAACACATAAATTACACACACATAATACATACACCACCCCACATATGCACTACAAATATACCACATGCACACAATACACAGCACAAACACTCCATATATACCACACACACACACATCACACATGCACTGCCCATACCATACATAAGTTACACAGAAACACACATACACCAGACCCACACCACACATATACCTAACCTAAATCACATAGACACCACACACACATACTCCATGTACATGCCACACCCACCTCGCATATCAAACATACATCACTTATACACTATACATATGTTACACACACTCTCACTCATAAACATCACACATAGAGCACACACACAGACATACCATACATATACCAGAAACACACCAATGTATACCACACACATACTCCACAATATGTGACACACTCACCAATCATACTACATTGTCACTAGGAACATAGCACATATAGCACCTAGAGAACATATAGCACATATATGCCAAATATTCAAGAAGCATATAACACACAAACACCACCAATACACACGAAATGCACACCACACATATATTATACACAATTCACACCAAGAAATTGGTATGAGAAACATCTATGCCACACATAACCACACACAATATATAAGGACACATACAAACACATACACCACACACACACCACACATAGAAACAACACATACAGCACACAACACCACACTCACAATATGTGTCCCACACATATACCACATAAACACTACACATGTATAACAAGAGATATACCAGCACACATGAACCCACAGAAACCACTGCTGACACACCATACACCACACACGTCACACAAACACCAAACCACCCACAGACCACACATATACAACAAATACCATACAGGCAAAACACAAAAACACTTATCTCACAACCACTCCAGATACCAAACACACCACACATATACCAAACAGGAAATATTACACATACACACTACACATATGTCACACACAACCGCACATGTAGGACACTTACTATACACGTACAATACACTCAATAATCTTACCACACACAACACAACACACATGTCATACATACACCTAGACACACCACACACATCACATATACACCACCCCTACATTTCAAACATACACATTCCACACACATAACAGAGAACCCTTAAATCATGCATATACACATACACACACCAAAGAGTCTGACCTCACACAACACACAACACAAAAATAGCAAATCCACACCCAGCACAACGCACAACATATATACTATGCA
This sequence comes from Paguma larvata, assembly GCA_030068075.1. Classification (NCBI taxonomy): domain Eukaryota; kingdom Metazoa; phylum Chordata; class Mammalia; order Carnivora; family Viverridae; genus Paguma; species Paguma larvata. The sequence goes on from JAINVK010000273.1 coordinate 22,312, forward strand.
CACAGCACATATCACACCTTCACCACACGTATAGCATACATATGCCACACAACACATATACACACACACACTCTAATCATACCTCAAATACAAACCACTTACACCACACACAGAAAGCACAAACACACCACACATTTATCACACAATAACCATATTCTTATGACATTCACACAAACACACACACACAAACACACAGTACATACCACAGATACCCCATACAGCAAATATACATCTCAAGTGTACCACACATGAGCATTCATTCTAAACACAGACACACATCACATTCATGTCAGACACATACCACACATACTTAACATGCATGCCAAACATATACCACACTCCTCAAACATATTCAGCAAACACATATCCACGCCCCACAGAAAGCACACGCAATACATACACCACACACAACTACACGTACCAAAATTATCTACCACATGCAAAACAACACAAAACACATATAGCACTCCACACCACCCATATAATGCACAGACCACCCACATACCATTTACAGAGCACACCTGTAATACACACACACAAAACACATACACGACACATGCACTACACAACCCCACACAGAAAATAACATAAACGCAACACAACCTACCCTCAAAAAATACACCACACACACACCACTTACACACACATCAGACACAACACATACCACATACTCACCACAAAGACTGTACCTACTCACCACACACACACAACACAACCCAGAAACACCAGAAATAGCACCATGAAACACAAATCCAATACATACCATGGAGACAACCACCATGATTAGGCAGATGTCACGCTCAATGTACACCCATACTACACACAACATACATATGCCAAATGTATACTCCACATAAAACATACACACACAAACATATATATATATATATATATATATAATAGAAACACAAAACCTGCCATGAAACACAGCCCCCACCCAGACACCAGACACACTACCCACATTCCACTCACATAAAAACACCACTCACAAACCACACGTATACAACACTCACACACAGATGATACATGTCTCAAGCACAAAATAGCTACACTATTCATACACAACTCATGTATCACACACATGCATGCCATACACACATAGAACTATAACAACACAGGCACTGTTATATGTCACTTATCTAAGGCACACTTTACACAAAACACATGGAAAACAGAACACACACTGCATATATACTACACATGCAACACACAGACAACAAACATGTACCATGCACAAACAGGCCAAACATACACTGCACACACACCACAAATAACATTCGGAACACAAAGTACACATACATTACACAAAGGTGACAAATATTTCAGAAACATACACCACATACACAAGATATTCAACCCTTCACCACGTAAATCACATACCACAAAATTTCGACATGTATGTTGAAACACATTTGAACACACATGACATCCAAACCACACTCACCATGCACAGCGCAGCTTCTCCACTCAAACTTCCATATGTATTTGCCACACACAAACAACACATAACCACACAGATACCATACATACACTACGTGGGCACCACACATATACCATGCATATATTACCCACATGCTCCAAACACAACACACAAAATATACATATAACACACACTCACCATACACACCAGACCCACAACACACACAATACATGGACATACCAAAAAGGTCACACATACAGTGCACCCATGTGTATACAACACATAAATTATAAACAAATTAGTAACCAAAAATATACTACCCACACGGATTATATGCACACATCTTATAGACCACACATACCACACACACACACACACACACACCACACAACATGCATAAACCACACACACAACACACATATACCTGATATATGCCCCACATTCCCCACTTAATCCCTACATATTTGTGAAAGGCCAACCCCACGTGTATCTCACAAATACCACACATACCAAAATCAATCCACACACACATCACACATAAACCATGCACATGGAAATAATACATTCACCACACACAGCACTCCCATGCAATGCATATCACACATACAGAAGCACTAACCACACATATAACACACATACATCACACACACTCCACACCCACACACCACAGCTATCACAAAAATATCAAGCAAAAACACACACAGCAGATATACACCACACACACATAACATATGACACACAAAAGCACACACACAAATCTGACACACTCACAGCACACATACAGCACACACACCAAAGATGCCTATCACACATACAACACAAACTGACACACACACCACACCACAAATATACCAGCAACACACACAAAACAGATACTTCACAGACTCTTCACATATAGCACTTAAACTAACACCAGAAGTAGAAACATAGGAAAATGATACACACTCACATCACACATATAGCAAATACATGCCACATGCAGAACACCCGAATCACAAACTCCACACATACTTCATACACACCACACATATGCCGCAACATACCACACATACACCCACACATCACAAACATAACACACATATACTGCACACATATAGACAACCCAAATTCACTACATACATATCACACTTAAACCATACAAACTCATACCAAATGCATACCTTGCATACCACAAGACCCTTCACACCTTACACATACACCACTTCCACTTCATACCACCACCCATATGCTGCATAGCACCAGAAATATATGACACACATCACAAGTAATACACAAAATCGCTACCCAAATTTTGCACATATACCACTCACTTCACATAAGCTACACATACCCCACCTATACCAAACACCCACACCACTCAAATGCTGCACGCAAAAGACACATACACATCATGTGATGTCACTTATAGTAAACACACACAGTATATACACAACAAACACATGAAAATCTTAAATTACATATACACCCAATCACACATACACCACAAATATAACATATGCACACCACACACCACAAACACTCCATATATACCACACATGCACACACACACACCACGAATGCACTGCCCATACCATACTAGATTACACAGAAACACACATACACTGCACACACACCAGACATATACCTAACCTACATCACATAAACACCACACACACACACTCACACACAACAGACATACATGCCGAACCCAACATTCATATCAAACATACATCAAATATACAGCATAAATATTTTACACACACTTTCACTCATAAACACCACACACAGAGCACACACATAGGCATACAGTACATATACCAGAAACACACCAATATATACCACGCACCTACTCTATATTATACTGTACCCTCAGCAATCATACCACATTCTCACCGAAACATAACACACTTAGTACATATACAACGCATACCACATATATACCAAACATTCATAATATACATAACACGCAAACGCTACCAATACACACCAAATGCACACCACTCATATAGTATACACAACTCACAGCAGCAAATTGGTATAACAAACATCAACACCATACATAACCACACATAATACATATCACACACACACACACTGCACATATACCACACACACAAACACCACACACAGAACACATGCTACACAAATACCACGTAAACACACATTACATATGGAGAACAAGCACACCAGAGATATGCCATAATTATAACTCACATACCAAATATACAGCACACATGAACCCATAAACTACCTGTATACTGCTGACACACCACACACAACTCGCATACCACACAAATACTGTAATCACACAAACACCATACCTATACCACACATATCATACATACAAAACACACAAAATCACTGTTCCTACAACCACTCCAAACAGATACCACAGAAACATCCCAAATACATCCACACACCACACATATACCAAACAAGAGATATCACACAGACACACCACACATATGTTACACAACAACCACATTCAGAACACTCTCCATGTACAACGCACACAATAACCTTACTACACATGTCATACATATACCTGGACACTCCACTCATATCACACACACACCACACCCACATTTCACACATACACATTCCACACACACACAACAGAAGAACCTTTACACCATGCACTTACCACACACATACCACATAGTCTGCCTTTGCATGACACACAACAAAAATATACCAAACACACCCTGCTATTATGCCACAAAACACAACACCTAAACTACCCACACAGCACATATCACACAATCACCATATGTACAGCACATATATGCCACAAACACACACACACACACACACACACATCACACACCTCAAATATAACATACTTATACCACACAGAGATACCACAAACTACACATTCACCACCAAATAGCCACATACTAACAATATTCTCACACACACATGCACAATCACCACACAATAACCCCATATTTACATCAATCCACAAACATACACCACACATATGATACATACACAATGCACACCAACAAGCCATACATATACTACAAACACATCAACACTATTCCTCGCATACATTCCACAGATATGCCACACTCTCAAACACATACAACACATTCACACACAACACATATACCACACACACACAGATACACAGACATAGGCACACACCATTATTACTACAGACACCCTGTGGTACATATACATCCCACATATACCACATATAAGCACTCGTTCCAAACACAGACATACACAACACATTGACATCAGATATAGACCACACATCTTACACACACTCCAAACATGCACCACACTACTCTATCATATTCTGTGAACACACACTCATGTTGCACAGAAAGCACACACACAATACATACACCCCACACAACTACACATACCGCACTTCCATAAGAAAAATATTCTGCACACATCTACCACATACAAAACAATGCACAACGCATACAGTCCTGCCACACCACCCATAATCACACACTTGACTCATATACCATTCAGAGACCACACCTGTAATACACACGCAAAAACCACATATATGACACATGCACTACACAATCCCCACACAGAAAATAACAATAAACACAACACAACCTACACTAGACAAATATACTACACACACCACTTACACACACATCAGACACATCATGTACTATATATACTCACCACAGAGACTGTACCTACTCACCACACACACACAACACAAACCAGAAACAGCACCACAAAACACAAATCCAATACATACTATGGAGACAAATACCATGATCATGGAGATGGCACCCTCAATGTACACATACACTATACACAATACACATATGCCAAATGTATGCCCCATATATAACATACACATCCCAGACATATACTACATCCTCTACACAAAGACCATATGTTTGCCACACACACAAATAACATGTACACCACACTGTTAGTATATATACTATACAAACGCAAAGCCTGCCACAAAACACAGTCCACCCACAGACACCAAAGACTCGCTACCCATATTCCACACACATACCTACAGCACACAACACCATTCAGACACCACACATAAACAACACTCACACAGATGATACATGCCCTGAACACAACATAGCTACACTATTCATACACGACTCATGTATCATACACATGCACAGCACAAACAGTAGTATAGCAACACACAGTCCACATATAAGTCACATATACCACCTGAACCCACACACCAAATAACACTGCACATACTGTCCACCAACACTCCACACACACTGCACACAAACCACACATAGACAACACCCCCCATACAACATATGTCACCTACACTGCACATATACTACACACAGCACACACAAAACCCCACATGTACCATGCACATACAAGTCAAGCATACACTGCACTCACAGAACATTCAACACATTCACCACATACACCACACATACATTAAAAATACAACACACATATTTTAGAAACACATACCACACCACAAAAGACATGCAACACTTACACCACACACCACATGCACATGGTTTCAACACACACATTACACATATACCACAAACACATACCTCACATGCACCAATTCTTTTCATACAAATTCCACACATACCACATATACCACATACACACAGCACACATAAACCACACACATGACATACAAACCATACTCATTGCACACAGCACACATATTCCACACAAACTTCCACATATAATTGCAATACACAAACTACACATAACCACACAAACACCAGACATACACCATGTGTGTGTTACCCACATGCACCACGTACAACACAAAAAAGTACATACACCACACACTCATCAAATATGCCATAGTCACAACACACACAATATCTAGAAGACACTCAGAAAACATCACGCATACACTGCACCCATGTGTATACCACACACAAAACAGACAAATTATTAACCAAAACCATACACACACTCACAGTTAGAATGTACAAACCTCATATACACCACAAAGTCCACACATGTCACACTCACCACACACACACAGCAAGCATATACCACACAAAGAACACACGTATACATGATACATGCCACACATTCACCACTCAAACTCTACAGATACATGACAGGCCAACCACACCTGTATCTCAAAAATACCACCCATACCACACTCACTGCACACACTTCACACACACATAACATATGAACTATGCTTTTATTACACGCACACTACAAACACACACACCACACAACCCACACAACACATGGAAATAATACACTCACCACAAATACCACTCCCACACAATGCATACCACACATACACCATCACTGACCACACATATAACACAAGTACAGCACACACACACACAACAAAATCATTACACCAACTGAAAAATACCCAGCAAACACACACACCAGATAAACACCGTACACACATAACATACACCATACAAAACTACACACACATAGTATACAAATAAACACATGTAACACACACAAAACAGCCACATAACACACACATAACCTACACCAAACACAACCACACATATGTCTCCCACAAACACACTACACATACAGCATACACACCAAAGACACACAACACACATACAACAGGCACACACACACATATGCACACCACACCACAAATATACCAGTAACATACACAAAACTGATACTCCACAGACTCCTCACATATAACACTTACACACACAACACAAGTAGAACCAAAGGTAAATGACACACTCACACCACACATATACCAAATACACACCACACATACCACACACGCACACACAGATCATTCAACCTGCGAAGTCCACATGTACACCATACTCACAGCACACATTCACAACACCACACACTCACCATATACATACATACCAAAGGAATAACAGAAACACACAGTATGGAGTTTCCTCAACTGTTAAAAATAGGATTACCCTGGGGCACCTGGGTGTTTAGTCAGTTTTGTATCTGACTCTTGATATCCACTGAAGTCTGAATCTCACAGTCATGGGGTTGAGTCCTCATTGGGCTTTGCATTGGCAGTGTGGAGTTTGCTTGGGATTATCTCTCTCTCCCTCTTCCCCTCCTCCCTCTCTATCTCAAATAAATTAATTAATTTAAAAGAATTACCCTTTAAAATGTAAAACTATACTATGTTTCACCAATTGCACTACTAGGTATTTACCCAAAGGCTACAAAAATACTATTTTGAAGGGATACATGCATCCCAATGTTTTCAGCAGCATTATGAAAGGCTCAAATATCCATTGACTAATAAATGGATAAACATGTGGTATATATCTATATCTAAATCTATACCTATACCTATATCTATAGATATAATGACATATTACTCATCCATGAAAGTGAATGAAACCTTGTCCTTTGCAATGATGTGGATGCAGCTAGAGAGTATTATGCTAAATGAAATAAGTCAGTCAGAGAAAGACTTATACTGTAGAATTTCACTCACATGTGGAATGTAAGAAACAAAACAAATAAACATTCATGGGGGAAAAAAGAGCAGCAAACCAGGAAACATACTGTTAACTATAGATAACAAACAGATGGTTACCAGAGGGGAAATGGATGGGGAATTGGTTATACAGGGGATGGGGATTAAGGAGTGCACTTTGTGATGTGCACTGCAAGTTGTATGGAAGGATGGAATTACTGAATTCTACCCCCTGAAACTTATATTACACTGCATGTTAACTAACTGGAATTTAAATAAAGACCTTTAAAAAATATTCCACATTATCCAGAGGGAAAAGCCCTGTGCTGAAGTGCCTAAAGCATCACTGTACTTCAAATGACATTCTTGTCTCTCATAGACATATATAGTAATACACTTGCCCCAATCTTTCGGTGGAAATACTTGTGCTTTACTGCTGAAAAGTACCCTTTGCTTAAAGAGGGTTTTCAAAACTTTTTGGCAATATGTAGTCAGAAGTATTCTTAAACCCTTGTGTAGAAGCACTAGGAAATGGCCTAGCATTAGGTGCCTCAAAGTACAGGGTGATAATGCATTCTTCATATAGCCTTAAATGTATATCTAGTAGGAACTTTTGGTTAAACCCTCTATATTCGTCCTAGTTCTTAGCTCCCAGAAAAACGCTTTTCTTAAAGCATTTGTGAATTATCTTCTCATACACATCTGCTAAGAAGTGTGCTTAAATCCATCTGTATAATGTCCATGTACCGAACTGCCTGAAATAGCTGTGTTCTAAATGAGGGATTCAAATTCCATTTAAATGCATATAATCATAAGTGTTCTTAAACTTGTTTGTATAAACTCTGTAGAAGGGGCTTATATTGAAGTGCCCTACTACACTGTTTTTAATATCTCTTTCATTTGGCTTTTCACATACATCTGGTTGGGTATTTTGTTTAAAATCTCTTTATTTTCAAAAGGGAATGGCTATGTACTTCACTGCCACAAACACCATGTGGCTAAGGCATCTCTGAGTTAGCTTCTTAGATTCACCCAATAAGAAGTTTGCTTAAATCATTCTGAATAATCACTAGGGAATGTCCAGGTGCTTAAATTGCTGAAACAGTCATGCACTCAGTAAAATATCCAAATATTTTTCAAATACATGAAGTAACAATTGTTCTTAAATTTCTTTGTATAAACACCTATACTTAACAGCTTAAAAATATCCTGTTTCAAGACCGGTTAATGACTTTGAATACATGCAAATAAACTCATTGAAACTCTCTATATGAGGAATACAAAATTGCCAAGTGCTTAACTGCTTAAAAGCACAGTGTTCTCCAAAGAGATTGCATGTAGTATTTCATGTACATATAATAGGACCATTTGTTTAAATACTCCATATTTGTGAGAGGGTAATGGCCATGTGTTTACTTCCTAAAAGTAAAGTCTGTGTTTCAAGCGGCTTACATAGATCTCTTACACAGAAAAGAAGTGCTTAGAGTAAGGCACTAGAGAATGGACATGGCTTAACTCCATGAATCTGCAGTGTACTTAAATTCAATTAGCATTTTATGTAAATGTAGGAAGAAATGCTCCTAACCACTGTGTATGCAAACTAGGGAAGGGTCTACTGCTTAATTGCCTAAAATTACTCATTGCTGAAAGTGTCTTACATGTAGCTTTTTACGCACATCTCATTGGAACATTTGTTGGAACAGCATATATTAGCAACAGACATAGCCATGTGCTTCATTGCCTAAAACCACACTGTGATTCATGTGGCTTTCATTTCCCTCTTTAAACTTTTTTTTTCATTTTTATTATTCCTCAAATCCGATCTAATGAAAATACAGTGTTTTGTTAGTTTCAAGTGTAAAATAGAGTGATTCAACAATTCCATATACACAACCCAGGGCTTATAATGACAAGTGAACTCCTTAATCCTCAACGGTTATTTAACCCAGCCTCCATCCCTTCCCTACTAGTAACTATTAGTTTGTTCTCTATAATTTAGAGTCTATTTCTTGATTTGTCTCTCTCTCTTTCTTTCCCCTTTGCGTGTTAATTGCATCTGTTTCACTTAAATCTCTGGCTGTAGTCTTGTCCTGTTCTTTCATTGGGAATAAATTTCTGTGTCTTCTCTCTTTCTCTAAATCTCAATGCCTGTTTCTGTGTCAAAAAAAAATATATGTCTGCAATACAGGACATTCATGTGCTTAACTTCCAGAAGCAACACTGTACCTGAAGTATCTTTGAGTTAGTTTCTCAGGTTTTTCCAGTAAGTAGTAGTGTGATTAAGTAATTCTGTATAACAGATAGGAAATTCCTATGCGCTTAACTGCCTGAAAGAGCTGTGTGTTCCATGAGGATTTCATTAACTTTTAAGTTCATATAATAGCGAGTCCTTCTAAGCTTCTTCATGTAAGTAGAATGGAAAGGCTTTATGCTTAACTGCTTAACACTACACTGTGTGTAAAGGGTCTTGAGGGGTCACTTAGACATTGGAACAAGAAGTACTCCTTAGCCCTTCTGTGTAAGCTCTAGAGAATGACCATGATCATAAGAGTCTGAAACTGTACTGTGCTTAAAGCAGAAATCAATTCGTGTTTCAGATAAATGTAGTAATAAGTGTTCTTAACCTCTCTATCTGTAAATTCTAGGGAGTGCCCTTGGGCTTAAGTGTCTGAAACTCCATTGTGCTTATAGCATCACTCATGTAGCCATCACATACACATCATAGGATATTTCGTTGAAACACACTATGTTAGCAGTTGAAAATGACGATGTTTTTAACTGCCTAAAACTATCTGGTGCTTCTGTTGTTCATCATGTAGTCTCATAGGAGCTTTTGTTGAGACACTACATTAGCAAGGGAAAGGCCATGTGCTTCTCTGCCATACTATGCTGTGCTTCAAGCCTAGTTCAAAACCATATTTGGATACACATAGTCATAACTATCCTGATTCTGGTGTAGAAGCCGTATAAATTCCTTTGCTCTTAAGTATCTAAAAGTACACTGTGGTCCATGCACCTTTCGTGTAATTATAATTGACATCTAGTATAAATTTTTGTGTAAACCCTGTCTATTTTGCCTTAATAACTGTTCTTGTGTTTAACTTAAAATGAAAGACTGTGGTTAAAGCATCTTTGAGTTAGCTTCTTGGGTTTATCCAGTAAGAAGTGTGGTTAAATCCAGGTAAGCACTAGGGAATGCCCATATGTTTGTTTAAGTACCTGAAATACCTGTGTTTTCCATGAGGTTTCCAAATGCCTCCAAAACACAAAGGTTCTTAAACTTCATTAGACTAGCAATAAGGAAGCGCCTTCTGTGTAAGTGCCAAAACTACACTTTACTTCAAATATTCTTTATTATCCTTTACATTTATTTCATAGGAAACTTAGTTGAAACACTATATATTAGGAATAGACATGGCCATGTACTTAGGTGCCTAAACCTATACTGTTTTTCATGCCGCTTGGATTGACCTCTTACTATTTAAAAAAAGTGCCCCTTAAATGTACTCCATAAACATTATAGAAATGCCTCGTCTTTTTTTAAGTTTATTTATTTATTTTGAGAGAGAAAGAGAGAGAGCACATGCGCACACAAGAGGGGCAGGTGCAGAGAGAGAAACAGAATCCCGAGCAGCCTCTACACCATCAGCACAGAGCCTGATGCTTTCAGCTCTTTAGCCATGCACTGAAGAAAAAATCTCAGACACTTAGACTGAGTAGACATGCGGGGCTGTTTGTGCTAGGGAAACCGCAGTAGCAACAAATTGCACATAGTCTTTATTTCATGGTCACTTGCTATAAACATCAATGAATGTCAAAGCATGGAAGGAAAACACAAAAAGCCTCAGAAATAGACCAAACACACATCTGGTGTTTATGTGAAAGCATGCAGGGAAGATGTGCAGTCTCAAGAACCTCTAGGCAATTACAGTGAGTCTTCTTCCTAATTGGTTCCTGGGAGATCATGGGGCTCTGGATCTCATAGTGCTATCACGTTTTACATCCTTGAGACCAGCACATTTCTGACATTTAATCAATTACCCCATTCACTTTCCCAGGGCTTACAATACACTCTCTAAAAATAACTCCACACCCCCTTTATTTTTCATTAGTAGGACCAGGAGTTATAGAAGTGGTAAGCATCTGGGTATTGGAGAAGAACAACTTGGGTGACTTGTAGAAAAGATACATCATCACTTTGACAAATGCAACAACAAAAAAAAATACCAAGATTATTAATAATATTACAATAGTATTAAACCAAAAGGGTGCATTGAACTCGGAGAACCAGTTTTTGTCTTGGTCCAGTTAGAAATATCATTGCGACTGTTAACTGTGGCCTGTTGGCCTTCTTGTTGAAGTTCTTGTAACTGTTTTTGCAATCTGATTTTTAGGTTATCAATGGAGACATAAATTCTCTTTGAACAAATGACAGGCCCATCCCCTAAGAGGAATTTCTAACAGAGGAATAGGCATTAGTGGAGTATTTGACCCACAAATCCAGGATTCCATATGGGGTTAGAAGTGTTGTAATGGAAAGGAAGTGACCAATTTCAGACACATCCTTTCCAAGTTCTATTATTTTTCATCACCATCCATTCTTGGGATCTGCAATTTTCCAGGAGTGTATTGTGAATTTGGGATATTTATGTAAAATTACAAGAACAGTAGAGATCACATGATAAGCCATTAGAGGACCCCATCTCCAGCCAGTGTCTGGTACAGACTGGCATTGGACTTACCTTTAGTTCGGTTTCCTTCTATTCCTGTTATGAAAATTAAATGATATTTGATAGTACTTACCCAAGATTCATCTTCTGGTGTTACAAGCATGCTATTCACATACCATTGTTTGTGAAGAGGGACACAGAGGCTTTGGTTAGTATTATGAGCATTAGGATTATAATAGAAACATAGAGGGATGCCCAAGTGAGAAAAATCTCAATTTATTGGGATCTTACTGGATGGAGAATTAGATGAATCATCAGTGTTAATAGGAACTCAGTGTCCTCCGGTAATAGAGGAATCATTAGTTGAGGTAGGAATTTCAGGATTTTCCCAGGATACTAAATCAAACATAGGAGTGCTAAGAAGATGAGCCCAATAGGCAAAAGTAGAGTATGGGTGAGTAGAAGCAACAGGTAAAGATCGCAGACACAGTAGCCAGAGTATTACTTTAGCTGAGTTGGCAGTAAGTCAAGAGATGATGGACAGAAACATATTTTTAGGTGTCACGGGCATGCCTGTGTTGATTCAAACCTTTTAGCCTGTGAGGTTCATTTTTAACATCACCCCAGGAGATGTCTCTGTTGGCTGAGTGATCAATCCTCTTCTTTAGATTCGACATCCCTCTGGGAGGGGCCACTAACATCAGTTTGAAGTTGGATATTAGATTTTTAAGTCCTCCGTGCCAGATCATGATGTGGTTTTATTATCTGAGCAGGTACCTACACAGGGCCTTGAGGAGAAAGCACAGCATCGAAACCTCTCTCACAGGTTAACAATTGTATTGGACATTTCCAGATTGTCCCCTCATTGGGCAATCTATACTCTATACAATACCTTGGGTTTTGGGAGTTCTTGCTCCATTTGAAAATGTTTGAGCATTGTGGAATGAAAGTTTCTGTCTAATTGTAAATGATTTCATGTAAATATGGCTCTTATTAATCTTGTCTTAGGTGTGGCATGTTCCCCGTTTTGCTTTAATAAAAATAATTTTTGGAGGCCATTTGCAAGTTTCATGATGTCTTAATCTTGTGGGTTATAAGGAATTTCAGTGGAATGGTGTATATACCATTGTAGTAAGAACAGTTGTAATTGTTGAGATGTATATTTTGATATTTTTATATCAGTTTTGATATTTTTAGGTACACACATCATTGTAAAACATTCCAATAAAGGAAGAAATAACATTCGAGATGCATTTCCCCCTCTGGGCATAGGCCCATATATATCCAGAAAAAGTGTCTGTAGACACATATATCCATGGAGTTTCACCAAAAGAGGTATGTGTGTAACATCCATTGTCTATAAATGATTAACTGTTAGGCCCCAAGAATTTATTCTGGGGGACAAGTAGGTAGGGGAGAAATTTTTACATTTTTGGCAGGAAAGAATGACATTTTTGTTCGAGAAAGTGGAATAAGAAATTTGTTTGGATAGAGAGTGTGTGTTTAGGTGAAAAAAAGGAGAAGTGACATCATTTAGTTTAGTTACCTGGTGAGGTTGTTGGGAACATTATGAGCAAGTATTAGGTCAACATTTTTAAGGGGATTTATTAGCTTTACGTTTTATAAAGCTAAATTTAGTTTTTTTTTTAATTTTGTGGTTATATTTGAGTTTATTTACATCATTTTAAATTATTACATTACTTAAAGTTTTGATAGAAGAGCTAGTATTTTTATTAGTGTCCTGTTATAAAGAGAATCTATTATTATTAAACTTATGTAAATAACTGTAATTGTTATGAAAGAAAGATAACTTACTAAGAGTTTTTGAATTTTAGAGGGTTTGGGTAGAGAGAAAAGCTTGATGTTTTAATTTGTATGTAAATGAATATTTTATTATATTTTTGCATATTATGGGTATTTAAAGACAAGGTTTTCGCTAAGCAAAAACCAGGGGGAGGGGAAGAGGGGAAAGAAAAAAAAGACAGAGAGAGGGAGGGAGATAAAACATAAGAGACTCTCAAAGACTAAGAACAAACTGGTTAGGGAGGTGAGGGAGGGGGGAGAGGGGGTGATGGGCATTAAAAAGGGCACATGTTGGGATGAACACTGGGTGTTATATGTAAACCAATTTGAAAAGAAACTATTATAAAATTAAAAAAATAAACATTAAAAAAATAAAAATTAAAATTAAAATTTAAAAAAACAAGTATAAACTAAAAATAAAATAAAATAAAGACAAGGTTTTCTTTTTTTGAATAATTTATTGTCAATTTGGTTTTCATACAGCACCCCATGATAATCCCAACAAGTGCCTTCCTCTGTGCCCGTCACCCACTCTCCCCCTCCCACACCCCCCTCTCCCCTCAGTTTGTTCTTAGTCTTTGAGAGTCTCCCATGTTATAAAGATAAGGTTTTCTTAATCTGAAAAAACAAACATTAGAGAAACAGCAATACTTTTAATGAGTCATAAAAACTATAATCTTTTTGCTTATTTAGTCCCATGTTATTAATTTTTATTCAGTTTGAATGTATCTTTTTAATTTTGGAAATTTTTATCCATTTGTTTTATGATCTTAAAGATGTCAAATACCTGCATTCGTCTTAAAAATTTTTTAAGAAATTTTCTTGAGGGGTGCTTGGGTGGCTCAGTTGGTTAAGTGGCCGACTTTGGCTCAGGTCATGATCTCTTCATGAGTTCAAGCCCCGCATCGGGCTCTGTGCTGACAGCTCAGAGCCTGGAGCCTGCTTCTGATTCTGTGTCTCCCTCTCTCTCTCTGTCCTTTCCCAGCTTGCATTCTGTCTCTGTCTCTTTCAAAAATAAAATAAAATAAGAATTTTTCTTGAAAATGTAACACATTTTTTAAGAACATCAGAGCAATAATTATAAATGACAAAAGGTTTAAAAGTGGACACGGGGGGTCGGCGGCAACATGGCGGAGGAGTAGGGGGCTCCAGTATTTCGCTTGCCCTTTAAACGGGGATGACTGAAACGATAGTCTCTCTCGACTCCAAAAATCGTGGGGAAAAGGTGCTACAGCTAACAAGGAAGAAGGCGAAAACAGACACAGCCCAGCTAAACCATGAGTTAAATCTGGGTCGGATAAAACGAACTCGAGCTCGGGAAGTTGAGCCGAGAGGAGGGTGAGCGTCTTCGGAGATAGCTGGGAAAGTGCCGATGGAACAACATCTGAATGAGAGTGTCAGAATGGGTGAGACCGCTACCATCCAGCCCCTAAATACAGGGCTTTTGAAGAGAAGTTCAGTGGCAAACAGCAGCACTACCCACGTGCTGCCGGGACTGCGCCAACCCCGTCCCAAGCCACGGGGACGCGCGCGCCGCCGGGACTGGCAGCGGGGACCCAGGGGTCACCACCCGCTGAGCACCTCTAACCCCGGCACAATTATAACGAAATCGGGGGTAGCAGACGGCCGCGTCACCGCGCCACCCTCGCCCAGCGCCTCAGGGGCGTGCATGCCACCGGGACTGGCAGCAGGGACCCAGGCAGCCCCAGGCGGCGGCTCCTGTGGAGCACCTCTAACCCTGGCACAATTATAGTCAAATCGGGGGTAGGACGCGGCCGGGTCACCTTCCAGTGAACCACACTAGGCCGGCATTGGCGGTGGAGAAAGAACAGAAATAAAGGGGCGAATAAAGCCTCCAGGACTGGTGGCGTGGGTCTGGAGAGACGCCATTGTTGTCTCACAAGCCAGGAAGTCACCCCAAAAGCCATCCCTGCAGCAGTGGAGGCGGGACCCGCCAACACCAAACCACGCCCCTCCCAACCTATCAGCAGGAGCGACTGATGCCAAGTGGAGATTGCGGCCTGGAGTAACTCCAGTCATTTCTTCTTTTTAAATTTATCCCTCCCTTTCTCATTCCTGCCGATCCCCATCCCTGAGCTGGTTATCCAGGGTACTGACTGGTTAAACATTTTTTTTTTAACCCACTCCTTGAGGACATGTGCTACAACCTCTTCTTTACTTCCCTAGCCATTTTTCTGGAATAACCAGGCCGTATAAGTTCATCTAGACGACATCGATCTTATTCCTTTTCCCTTGCACCTGTCCTTATTCTGATTTCTATCAGTCTGGATTAAACCCGTTAGTCGCTCTACCTGGGCAAAGTCCACTTCCTTCATCTCCCTGTACCAGTCATTATTCTGTCTATATATGCTCTGCCACCAGCACACTACATACCCTGTCCTGAACGTGTAGCTGTTACTTCAGGACATTGCCCTCAGAGAGTCACTTGTTATTCTTTCTTCTGTTGTGAACTGCTTGTCTGGACCATTTGTCGGTACGTTTGAGTATTTCTGTGTTCTGTGTCTGTCAGTCTGTTTTCCTTTCCAGGGCAACTTCAAGAAACAACCCAAATCACATCCAGCCAAAATGACGAGATGGAAGAATTCTCCTCAAAAGAATCTACAAGAAGCAGTGACAGCTCAAGAATTAATGAAAACAGATATAAGCAACATAACAGAACATGAATACAGAATGATAATCATAAAACTAATCGCTGGGCTGGAAAAAAGCTTAGATGAATGCAAGGGGTCCCGCGCGACAGAGTTCAAGGACCTTAAAAACGGTCAGGAAGAATTAAAGAAGACATTGGAAGAAACACAAGGGAAACTGGAAGCAGCCACAGCACGGATTGAAGAAGCAGAGGAAAGAGTTAGTGCATTAGAAGACAAAATCATTGAAAAAGAGGAAGCAGATAAAAAGAGAGAGAAGTTGATCCAGGAACAGGAAAGGAGAATTCGAGAGCTGAGCGATGCACTCAAAAGAAACAATATCCGTATCATACGAGTTCCAGAGGAAGAAGAGAGAGAGTAAGGAGTCGAAGGGGTTCTTGAACAAATCGTTGCTGAGAACTTCCCAACATGAGGAAGGAAACAGGCATGGAAATCCAAGAGGCACAGAGAACTCCCCTCAGATGTAACTTGAATAGACCTTCTGCACTGCACATCATAGTGAAGCTGGCAAAATACAAAGATAGGGAGAGAATCCACAAAGCAGCTAGGGACAAAAGAACCCTAACATACAAAGGGAGAAATATAAGGGTAGTAGCAGACTTATCTACAGAAACTTGGCAAGCCAGAAAGGAATGGCAGGATATCTTCAATGTGATGAGCAAGAAGGATATGCAACCAAGAATTCTGTATCCGGCTAGCCTGTCATTCAGAATAGAAGGAGAGATCAAGGTTTTTCCCAACAAACAAAAACTGAAAGAATTTATCACAAATAAGCCAGCACGACAAGAGATCCTGATGGGCATTCTATGAAGACAAGGTTGCTAAGAACACAAACTGCCATGGACAGCCTTACAAACATGAAACTTACAGATAATACAGTGACTGTAAGCCCATATTTTTCAATATTAACACTGAATGTAAATAGACTAAATGCACCAATCAAAAGACACAGGATAACAGAATGGATTAAAAAACAAGACCCATCTATTTGCTGTCTTCAAGAAACTCATCTTAAACCTGAAGACACCTTCAGATTGAAAGTGAGGGGATGGAGAACTATCTACCATGCTACTGGAAGTCAGAAGAAAGCTGGAGTAGCCACACTTATATCAGACAAATTAGACTTTAAAATGAACGATGTAATAAGAGATGAAGAAGGACATTATATAATAGTCTCAGGGACCATCCAGCAGGAAGAGCTAATAATTGTAAATATCTACGCACCGAATTCGGGGGCACCCAAATTTGTAAAACAACTAATTACAAACATTAGCAACCTCATCGATAAAAATGTCCTAATAGTAGGGGATCTCAACACTCCACTCTCAGCATTGGATAGATCCACAAAACAGAAAATCTTCACAGAAACAATAGCCCTGAACGACACATTAGAACAGATGGGCCTCACAGACATCTTTAGGGTCCTTCACCCAGAAGCAAAGGAATTTACGTTCTTCTCAACTGCACACGGTACATTTTCCAAGATAGACCACATTCTGGGGCACAGGGAAGCTCTGAATAAATATAAAAGAATTGAGATCATACCGTGTACAGTGTCAGACCACAATGCTTTGAAACTTGAAATCAACCACAGGAGAAAGCCTGGAAAATATCCAAGAACATGGCGGCTAAGAAATAACCTACTAAAAGATGAGTGGGTCAACCAAGCCATCAGAGAAGAAATTTAAAAATACATGGAAACAAATGAAAATGAAAATACAACAATCCAAACCCTCTGGGATGCAGCAAAGGCAGTCCTGAGAGGGAAATATATTGCAATCCAGGCCCAGATAACACAAATTCTAACAGCACGCCTAAAGGAACTAGAAGAAGATCAACTAAAACAACCCAAGCCCAGCAGAAAGAGAAATAACAAAGATCAGAGCACAAATTAACCATATGGAGACAGAAAAGGTAGTGGAACAGATCAATGAAACCAAAAGCTGGTTCTTTGAAAAAATAAACAAAATAGACAAACCTCTAGCCAGGCTTCTCAAAAAGAAAAGAGAGAGAACTCAAATAGATAAAATCGTGAATGAAAAGGGAGAAATTACAACCAATCCCTCAGAGATACAAGCAATCATCAGAGAATACTATGAAAAATTATATGCCACCAAACTTGGCAATCTGGAAGAAATGGACAGCTTCCTAAATAGCCACACGCTACCGAAACTCAAACGGGAAGAAATAGAAAATTTGAACAGACCCATAACTAGTGAAAAAATAGAATCAGTTATCAAAAACCTCCCAGCAAATAAAAGCCCTGGACCAGATGGCTTTCCTGCGGAATTTTACCAGACATTTAAAACAGAGTTAATTCCTATCCTCCTCAAGCTGTTCCAAAAAATTGAAACGGAAGGAAAACTCCCAGACTCATTCTATGAAGCCAGCATCACTTTGATTCCCAAACCAGATAGAGACCCAGCAAAGAAAGAAAATTACAGGCCAATATCCCTGATGAATATGGATGCAAAAATTTTCAACGAGATACTTGTAAATCGAATCCAACAGCATATAAAGAGAATTATCCACCATGATCAAGTAGGATTCATCCCTGGGTTGCAGGGCTGGTTCAATATTCGCAAATCAATCAACGTGATACATCACATCAACAAAAGAAAAGATAAGAACCATATAATCCTGTCAATAGATGCAGAAAAAGCATTTGACAAAATACAGCATCCTTTCTTAATAAAAACTCTCGAGAAAGTCGGGATAGAAGGAACATACTTAAACATCATAAAAGCCATATATGAAAAGCCCACAGCGAATATCATCCTCAATGGGGAAAATTTGAAAGCCTTCCCCCTGAGATCAGGAACACAACAGGGGTGTCCGCTCTCGCCACTGCTATTTAACATAGTGCTGTAAGTCTTAGCATCGGCAATCAGACAACAAAACAAAATAAAAGGCATCAAGATTGGCAAGGAGGAAGTCAAACTTTCACTTTTTGCAGATGACATGATACTTTACATGGAAAACCCGACGGAATCCACCAAAAGCCTACTAGAACTGATCCATGATTTCAGCAAAGTTGCAGGATACAAAATCAATGTACAGAAATCGGTGGCATTTCTATACACCAACAATGAAGCAGCAGAAAGAGAAATAAAGAAGCTAATCCCTTTCACAATTGCACCAAAAACCATAAAATACTTAGGAATAAACCTAACCAAAGAGGTGAAAGACCTCTACACTGAAAATTATAAAAACCTTATGAAGGAAATTGAGGAAGACACAAGGAAAGGGAAAAACATCCCATGCTCATGAATTGGAAGAATAAATATCGTTAAAATGGCAATACTACCCAAAGCAATCTACACATTCAATGCAATCGCAATCAAAATTGCACCAGCATTCTTCTCAAAGCTAGAGCAAACAATCCTAAAATTTGTATGGAACCACAAAAGACCTCGGATAGCCAAAATAATACTGAAGAATAAAACCAAGCCTGGAGGCATCACAATCCCAGACTTTTACGTCTACTACAAAGCGGTAGTCATCAAGACTGTATGGTATTGGCACAAAAACAGACACATAGACCAATGGAATAAAATAGAAAACTCAGAAATGGACCTGCAAGTATATGGCCAACTAATCTTTGACAAAGCGGGAAAATGTATCCAATGGAAAAAAGACAGCCTCTTTAACAAATGGTGCTGGGAGAACTGGACAGCAACATGCAAAAGAATGAAACTAGACCACTTTCTTACAGCACTCTCAAAAATAAATTCTAAATGGATAAAAGATCTGAATATGAGACAGGAAACCGTCAAAATCCTAGAGGAGAAAGCAGGAAAAAGCCTCTTTGACCTAAGACGCACCAATTTCTTACTCGACACGTCTCCAAAGGCAAGGGAATTAAAAGCAAAGATTAACTACTGGGACTTCATCAAGATAAAAAGCTTCTGCACGGCAAAAGAAACAACCAACAAAACGAATAGGCAACCAACGGAATGGGAAAATATCTCCTTCCTAATTGTGACCCATGTCCATGTGAATGCAGAATTTTGACTAACCTTGTAGTCATCCCTATCTTATTGCTGCTTTTTAAACCTGCTGTCAGTCTCCAGTCCAAGACCATGGGGCTGTCTTGTTCATAACCAAGGTTCAAAGATTGGAGGTGAGTTTCCAGACAATTCGAAACATGATGGAATTCTCTCGTAGTATCATATAACAAAGGACAGCTAGCCTTCCTGACCCTGAGCCCGCAGTGATTAGCAGGCGACAGTTATTGTGGGAATGCATAGCCACCTAGACTCCTGGAACTGAGTGATAGAGATATTCTCATTTAGAAGAACAGACACTCTGTGCATGTGCATTATGCTCCATGACCTGATTAGCACACAAAAGCCTTTTGAATAAATAGGGCACCAAGGCCTGTAACCAAATCTTGATCATCACATGGAAGCATATTCTTCATATCTCAGTCACTGTGTCCTCTCTCTATGCATATGCTGGGCAGAAGCACACCAAAAACTAAAGTTTCCCTCTATTTCTTAAAGTAGAATGTGATTCTCTTGTCTGTTGTGCTCCAATGGACATCTTTGCAGTAGTCTTGTAGCCAAAGTCCACAAAAGTTTCTTCAGATTCCTGAACAAGCCAGCTTGGTACTATATTGTGCTAGTCTGTATATTCTAAACATTATCCATTGCTCATTCTTAATGAAGAATTCTGGCTGAAAAAGTATCAATTTTCAACACATTTCTTTTTTATCCGTGAAGGATCCTGTTGGGATCCAACAAATTCGGTCTCTCACAGTAATATCTCCAGCTCGCAACAGTCCAATCTGGACCAGTCCTTGTATTGAGTTATAGTTTGAGCGAAAGGGCCCCTGGCATTTTGTTTTCATGAATATATGGGTGTCCAGAGCCCTGGAGATTGGAAGGGATCTAGCTGAGAATTATTTTTGTGGAGGCAGGGCCAGAGGATTATGAGGGAACTGGTCTCCTCGCTGGGTCTAGGGGAAATATATTTAACTATATGATTCTGCATTGATGGAAATATTAAATAAAAATTTGGTCCTCCCCACAGTCGTTACCATTTCCTTATGTATTTCCGACTATGTCTCTGTTCACCTTTAGGAGACTTGGAGATGAAACTCACCAGGTGGGCAATGAGGTGTGAGTGTCAGGTTTCCCCTAGGTTCCCTACTCAAGGTCAGCCAACAGCATTGGATATCTCAAAGGAGAATATCCCTCCTATCCCTGAGCTCAGTACTTGGCTGTTTGAACAAGGGCTGGAGGGAAGGGAGCTAGCGTGCCTCATTGCACTGCCTGATTGAGGTGCTTTCATTCTGAAAAGCAGACAGTTCACAAAGAAGCAGTAGGCTACAGAAGCTGATTGGCACACAAAGAACCTTTTACAAGGAGTTGGTACCAAAGCCAATTTCCAAATTTTTGAGCAACAGCTGGGAACATCTCACAGCAACAGCACAGTCACTGCTCACTCCATTTCCTGATGGGAAAAGCGTGAAAACAGACAAAGCCCCTGGGCTCTCCAGGTCCTTCCAAAGGAAGAGGGAAAGCCTGTTGCTGACATGGTTTCCACATGGAGAATTTAGTGGGCTAGTTTGCTAAACCCTCAGGTATTTCATCTTCGTCACACAATGAGGTTCCAGGAGCTGGTTCTGAGCAGTACTTGTCCACATAATTTCCCTTACATTCACTGAAGGGCTCCGGCCCTCCTCATACATTTTACACATCTCTCTTTTGTACTAAGAAAGTTCTTCCCAGAATCCATTCAGAATCAATCCCTCAGAGTCATATCCTCCGCCTTCCACCTGGGAGACTGGTCCAGGCCTAGTGACAATTGAAGATATGTTCCCACATGGCTCTTTCCTAGTCAATTAATTGTGTTTGAGAAGCATGTGGCCATCCATCGGCCCAGAGCATTTGAATGTGCTCAGCAGAAGATGTTTGTGTGTAGGCTGGGTCAGAGATTTGAGGAGGGAACTTGCTGCCTTCTCTGCTAAGGGAAAATGAAGTAAGACATGCCTTCATCAATTTGATCCTAGCTTCCCTTGGAAATTTTGAGTTTTGGCCCTCCTTATTCCCATTTCTTTGCCCTGGCTGTATATCTGATTATGTATCTCTTTTCTCTCCTTTGGGAGTCATGGAGCCATCACTCAATAAGCTGGCACCATTGGTAGGCTGCAAACTCCCACTCTGGTCCTTTGCTCAGTGAGAGCTATCAGTGTCTGCTATTCCAAAAGAAAAGATGGCCTTTATTCCCTGGGGGCTTGATGCTTGGCCTGTGGTGGTAGTGGAGGTGAAGTGGAGCCAGTTTGCTTCACTCGCTTGGATGATTGGGAGGCCATAATTCTTAAAATCTGTCAGTTTTCACATGGGAAGAATGGACAAGGAAGTGGTCAGAACATGAAGACCTCTTTCCAGGAAGAAGGAACAATATTGTTCCAGAATTCTGAGCAAGAGCCAGCAGAATCCAATAGCTACAGATCAACCATTGCTGCCTCCACCAACTGATGGCAAAAGTTGGAGAGACAGACAAAGCCAGATGTTTTGGGCTCCTGTGGAAAGAATTTAGGCTTCTTGCTGACAGGGCTCCCATGCGTACTGCTGTAGAAGGCTTCCTTTGCCATGGCCAAAGGCATTTCTTATTACAGATGCAATCAGGTTGATAGGACACTGTGCTGTGTAAATTTTTTCTCAACCTTCACCAAATATCATGTGGGTTGAATAACTCTGGCAGTCTGTGTCTCCATTTCCAACAGTAAGTCTTTTTTTTGACAAAAGTTTCTGCATGGAATTTATTCAGAGCCAGTGTCTTAGAGTACTATCCTCTTTCAGCTTGGGAGTCTGGTGGTTCCTTTGTGACAGTGCTATAGGTATGGAATTGGACCCTTCTAAATATGGTTTCAGACTTTTATGCCCATTCTAAAACCTAGGGTATGTGAAGGTGCCCAGGGAGAATGCTTGTGGGTAGGTTAAGACAGAGAGTAGGGGAAGAACCCACAACACATATGAGTAGGAGGAAGGAAAGAGAGATATCTCTTTCCTGGATTCAACCTGTTGCCAATTGAATGCAGAACTTTGACTCACCTTGTAGTAATTACTATTCCACTGATGCTTGTCAAACATGGTGTCAGTTCACACTTGAAGACATGGGACTGTACCATATATAGCCAAGGTCCAAGGATTGGAGGTGAGTTTCCAGGCAGTACCTAAGTCTATGGAGGTCTCCCAGCATCTCGTGTCCCAGAAGACAGCTAGCCCACCTGTCCCTGAACCCTCAGTGCTTAGCAGCTTATAGTAATTGTGGCAATGGGTACCCACATGGACACATGCCCCTATTGATGGAGATACCACATTCTGAATAACAGACAGTCTGTGCCTGTGCAGTAAGCTCCAGAACCTGATCAGGGCAAAAAAAAACTTTTGAATAAATAGTTCACCAAGGCCTCGCTCCCACCTCTTGATCATCACATGGAAACATATTCTTCATATCTCCGAGTCACTGCTATCTCTTTCTACCGATACACTGGACAGAAGCACACCAAAAGGCAAAGTTTCCCTCTATGTTTTAAGATAGAATGTGCGTCTGTTGCTCACAGGGCTCCAACGGGCATCCTTTGGAGTACTCCTGTAGTCAAAGCTCACGAAAGGTTCTTCTGATTCCTGAGCAAGCCAGCTGGCTAATAAATGGTGCTAGTCAGTTTATTCTAAACATTTTCCAATTCTCATCCCAAGTGAAGAACTCTGGCCCTCCATGTATCAATTTCCACCACATTTCTTTTTTATTCATCAAAGGTCCTCATGAGATCCAAACACATTCAGTCCTTCAGAGTGAGATCTCAGGCTTGAAAAGGTCTAATATGGAGCAGTCCTTGTGGCTTTGGGATAGGTTGTGCTAAATGGGCCCTGGCATTTTGTTTTCATGACTACATGGGCATCCAGAGGCTGAGCACATTGGTAGGGGTCCAGGTGAGAACTGTTTTTGTGGAGGCTGGGCCAGAGGTGTACAGGGGAGCTAACCTCTTTGCTGGGCCTTGGGGAAATGAAGTTAACTCTCTCCTTTCCACTTTGATCCCATTCCTTTTGGATAGAAATTTTAAATGAGTGTTGGTGACCTATTGCCGACAGGTCTCCCAGATGGAGAACATAGAGAGCTCATTTCCTAAGCCCTTCAGTGTTTCTTCTTATCCACACAGTCAGGTTTTTGGGACTGGTGCTAGGCCCTTCCTTCTGCAAATAATTCCCCTTCCAATCCCTGAAGATCATTTGCAGGTGGCCAGCAGAAAAAAAATTTAATATAGGCTGGGCCAGAGATTTGAGGGAGGGAGCTGGCCTCTTTCAGAGTTGAGGGGAAATAAAATAAGAGATTCCCTTCCTATTTCATCTCTATTATCATTGGAAATGTTGAGGTTTGTCCCCACTTGTGCATATTCCCTACCCCCTTGCAGTACTTCTGACTATGTTTTTTTTTTCTCCCATAGGAGTCAAGGTGTCATCTCTCAGCCAGCTGTCATCCCTGGGTAGGAAGCTATCTGCCACTCTGGTCCTGTGCCCAGTGAAAGTTATCACTGTTCTCTATACCAAAAGAATGATGGTCTTTAGTCCCTGAGTGCCTGGAGCTTGGCCTTCTGTGGTATGGAAGGTGAAGGGGAGCCATCTTGACTCACTCTCTGATATGATTGAGTTGCGTTCATTCTGAGAAGGAGAGAGTTTGCATATGTGTGATCTAGACCAGGAGGTGGTCAGTACAAGGTGAGGTCATTTGAAGATTAGGGAACAAAGTCCCAGCCTCCTGAGCAGGATCCAGCAGAACCCAATAGCTACAGCTCAACTAATGCTCCCTCCATCAACTTATGGAAGAAGTAGGAGGGACGCACAAAGCCAGACATCTC
The DNA here is from genome assembly GCA_030068075.1 of Paguma larvata. Lineage (NCBI taxonomy): Eukaryota > Metazoa > Chordata > Mammalia > Carnivora > Viverridae > Paguma > Paguma larvata. Next base: position 48,116 of record JAINVK010000273.1, read on the forward strand.
TGGCTGTTAAGGAAAGTACACCAGCTTCCTTCTGACAAAGCTCCCAGGTACAATCCTCCAGAGGGTGCCCTTGCCAAAGGTTACAGGCAAGTTTTTGTTTGTTTGTTTTGTTTTTATATATATATATATATTTTTTTGGTTTTTATCATTTTTTTAATTGTCAAATTGGTTTCCATACAACAACACCCAGTGCTCATCTCAACCCATGCCCTCCCCAGTGTCTGTCAGCCACACTCCCCCCTCCCATACACCCCTCAACCTTCGGTTTGTCCTTAGTATTTAAGAGTCTCTTATGTTTTGTCTCCCTCCCTCTCTGTGTTTGTTCCTTCCCCTCTTTCCCTCCCCTCTTGTTTTCTGTTAAGTCTCACAAAGTCCACCTATGTGTGGAAACATATGGTATCTGTCTTTCTCTGACCGACTTATGTCACTCAGCATAATACCCTCCAGTTCCATCCATGTGGCCAGACATGGCCAGATTTCATTCTTTCTCATTGCCATGTAGTACTCCATTGTATATATATTCCACATCTTCTTTATCCATTCGTCAGTTGATGGATGCATAGTCTCTTTCCATGATTTGGCTATTGTCAAAAATGCTGCTATAAACATCAGGGTACACCTGCCCCTATGCATCAGCACTCCTGTATCTCTTGGGTTGATTGCTAGCAGTGCTATTGCTGGGTCATAGGGTAGTTTTATTTCCATTTTTTTTTTTTTTGAGGCACCTCCACAGAGTTCTCTAGAGTGGTTGCACCAGTTTGCATTCCCACCAACAGTGCAAGAGGGTGCCTGTTTCTCCACATCCTCGCCAGCATCTATAGGTTCCTGATTTGTTCATTTTAGCCACTCTGATTGGTGTGAGGTGTTATCTCAGTGTGGTTTTGATTTGCATTTTCCTGATGATGAGTGACATTGAGCATCGTTTCATGTGTCTGTTAGCCATCTGGATGTCTTCTTTGGAGAAATGTCATTCATATCTTCTGCCCCTTTCTTCACTGGATTATTCATTTTTCGGTGTGGAGTTTAGTAAGTTCTTTATAGATATTAGATATTAGTCCTTATCTGATATATCATTTGCAATTATCTTTTCTCATTCCTTTGGTTGCCTTTTAGTTTTGTTGGTTGTTTCCTTTGCAATGCAGCAGATTTTTATCTTGATGAGGTCCCAGTAGTTCATTTTTGCTTCAAATTCCCTTGCCTTTGGAGATGAGTTGAGTAAGAAATTGGTGCAGCTTAGGTTAAAGAGGATTTTTCCTGCTTTCTCCTCTAGGATTTTGATGGTTTCCTGTATCACATTCAGATTCTTCATCCATTTAGAGTTTATTTTTGTGAGTGCTGTACGAAAGTGGTCTAGTTTCATTCTTCTGCATGTTGCTGTCTAGTTCTCCCAGCACTATTTGTTAAAGAGGCTGTCTTTTTCCATTGGATACTCTTTCCCACTTTGTCAAAGATTAGTTGGCCATATACTTGCAGGTCCATTTCTGAGTTTTCTATTCCATTCCATTGGTCTATGTGTCTGTTTTTGTACCAATACCATATTGTCTTGATGATTTCCGATTGTGGTAGAGGTTAAAATCTGGGATTGTGATGCCTCCCGCCTTGGTTTTATTCTTTAGTATTACTTTGACTATTTGGGGTCTTTGGTGGTTCCATACAAATTTTAGGATTATTTGATCTAGCTTTCAAAAGAATTCTGGTGCAATTTTTATTGGGATTGCATTGAATGTGTAGATTGCTTTGGGTAGTATTGCCATTTTAACGATATTTATTCTTCCAATCCATGAGCATGGGATGTTTTTCCCTTTCCTTGTGTCTTCCTCAATTTCCTTCATAAGTTTTTATAGTTTTTAGCGTAGAGATTTTTTACATCCTTGGTTAGGTTTATTCCTAGGTATTTGATGGTTTTTGATGCAATTTTGAATGGGATTAACTTCTTTGTTTCTCTTTCTGCTGCTTCATAGTTGGTGTACAGAAACACCACCTATTTTTGTACATTGATTTTTTATCCTCCAACTTTGCTGAATTCATGGCTCAGTTCTAGAAGGCTTTTGGTGGATTCTGTCGGGTTTTCCATGTAAAGTATCATGTCTTCTGAAAAAGTGAAGTTTGACTTCATCCTTGTCAAACCTGATGCCTTTTATTTTGTTTTGTTGTCTGATTGCTGATGCTAGGACCTCCAACACTATGTTCAATAGAGTGGTGAGAGTCGACAACTCTGTCTTGTTCCTGACTTCAGGGGGAACACTTTCAGTTTTTCCCCATTGAGGATGATATTAGATGTGGGCTTTTCATAAGTGACTTTTATGATGCCTAAGTATGTTCCTTCTATCCCGACTTTCTCGAGGCTTTTTATTAGGAAGGGATGCTGTATTTTGTCAAATGCTTTTTATGCATCTATTGACAAGATCACATGTTTTTTATCTTTTCTTTTGTTAATGTGATGTATTACACTGATTGATTTGCGAATATTGAACCAGCCCTGAAACCCAGGCATGAATCCTACTTGATCATGGTGAATAATTCTTTTTATATGCTGTGGGATTCGATTTGCTAGTATCTTGTTGAGAATTTCTGCATCCATATTCATCGAGATATTGGCCTGTAATCCTTTTTTTTTTTTTTTTTTTTTTTTTTTTTTTTTTTTGCTGGCTCTCTATCTGGTTTGGGTATCAAAGTGATGTTGGCTTCATAGAATGAGTCCAAGAGTTTTCCTTCTATCTCAATTTTTTGGAACAGCTTGAGGAGGATGGGTATTAACTCTGTTTTAAATGTCTCATAAAATTCCCGAGGGAAGTCATCTGGTCCAGGGCTTCTATTTGTTGGGAGATTTTTGATAACAGATTCAATTTCTTTTCTAGTTATGGGTCTGTTCAAATTTTCTATTTCTTCCTGTTTGAGTTTTGCTAGCGTGTGGCTGTTTAGAAATTTTCCATTTCTTCCAGGTTGCCGAAGTGGTGGCATATTATTTTTCATTGTATTCTCTGACAATTGCTTGTATTTCTGAGGAATTGTTTGTAATCACTCCCTTTTCCTTTGTGATTTTATCTATTTGGGTTCTCTCTCTTTTCTTTTTGAGAAGCCTGACTTATTTTGTTTATTTTTTCAAAGATCAAGCTCTTGGTTTCATTGATCTGTTCCAGTACTTTTTCTGTTTCCATATGATTAATTTCTGCCCTGATCTTTGTTATTTCTCCCTTTCTGCTGGGGTTCAGGTGTCTTAGCTGATCTGCTTCTACTTTCTTTAGGCGTGATGTTAGAATTCGTGTCAGTGATTTTTCTTGTTCCTTGAGATAAGTCTGGATTGCAATATATTTCCCTCTCAGGATTGCTTTTACCGCATCCCAAAGCGTTTGGATTGTTGTATTTTCATTTTCATTTGTTTCTATTTATTTTTTCATTTCTTCTCTGATTGCTTGGTTGACCTATTCGTCTTTTAGCAGTTTGTCCTCTAGCCTCAATGTGTTTGGGGGTTTTCCAGACTTTTTCCGGTGGTTGATTTCAAGTTTCAAAGCATTGTGTTCTGAAAGTGTGCATGGTATGATCTCAATGCTTTTATATTTATTGAGATTTTCCTTATGCCCCAGAATGTGGTCTATCTTGGAAAATGTACCGTGTGCTGTTGAGAAGAATAAAATTCCTTTGCTTCTGGATGAAGGATCCTGAAGATGTCAGTTAGGCCCATATGTTCCAATGTGTCATTCAGAGTCATTGTTTCTGTGGTGATTTTCTGTTTAGTGAATCTATCCAGTGCTGAGAGTGGAGTGTTAAGGTCCCCTATAATTAGGACATTTGTATCAATAAGATTGCTTATATTTGTGATTAATTGTTTTACAAATTTGGGTCCCCCGAATTCGGCACATAGATATTTATAATTGTTATCTCTTGCTGCTGGATAGTCCCTGTGATTATTATATAATGTCCTTCTTCATCTCTTATTATATCCTTTACTTTAAGGTCTAGTTTGTCTGATATAAGCGTGGCTATTCCAGCTCTCTTCTGACTTCTAGTAGCGTGGTATGTAGTTCTCCATCCACCCATTTTCAATCTGAAGGTGTCCTCAGGTCTGAGATGAGTCTCTTGAAGACAGCAAATAGATGGGTCTTGTTTTTTAATCCACTCTTTCACCCTGTGTCTTTTGATTGGCGCATTTAGTCCATTTACATTCTGTGTTAATATCGAAAAGTATGGGTTTAGAGTCACTGTGTTATCTGTAGGTTTCATGTTTGTAAGGATGTCTCTGGTAGTTTGTGTTTTTTGCAACCTTTCCTTCATAGAGTCCCCCTCAGGATCTCTTGTAAGGCTAGTTTATTTGTGATTAGTTCCTTCAGTTTTGGTTTGTTTGGGAAAATCTTGATCTCTCCTTCCATTCTGAATGACAGACTGGCTGGATAAAAGATTCTTGGTTGCATATCCTTCCTGTTAATCACATTGAAGATATCCTGCCATTCCTTTCTGGCTTGCCAAGTTTCTGTGGATAAGAACCCTTATGTGTCTATCTTTGTATGTCAAGGCCCATTTATCCCTAGCTACTACAACCCTTATGTATCTATCTTTGTATGTAAAGGTCCATTTATCCCTAGCTGCTTTCAGAAAACTCTCTCTATCCTTGTATTTTTCTAGTTTCACTCTGATGCGTCATGCAGAAGGTCTATTCAAGTTACATCTGAGCGGAGTTCTCTGTGCCTCTTGGATTTCCATGCTCGTTTCCTTCCTCGTGTTGGGGAAGTTCTCAGCAATGATTTGTTCAAGTACCCCTTCGGCTCCTTTCTCTCTCTCTTCTTCCTCTGGAATTCCTATGATACAGATATTGTTCTGTTGGAATGCATAGCTCGACTCTCGAATACTCCTTTCCTGTTCCTGAATCAGTTTCTCTCTCTTTTTCTCTGCTTCCTCTTTTCCCATAATTTTATCTTCTAATTCACCTATTCTCTCTTCTTCCTCTTAAATCTGTGCTGTGGCCACCTCCAATTTCTTTGCACCTCATTTAAAGCATTTTTTAATTCCTCATGACCATTTTTAAGGTCCTTAATCTCTGCAGCGAGGGACCCCCTGCATCTTCTATTCTTGTTTCAAGTGCAGCATTTAGTTGTATCATTCTTTATTAATGTTCTGTTATGTTGCTTATGTCTGTTTTCATCAATTCTTGAGCTGTCACTACTTCTTGTAACTTCTTTTGAGGAGAATTCTTCTGTTTTGTCACTTTGGCTAGGTGTGTTTTTAATTGTTTCCTGAGGTTGGGATGAACACTGGGTGTTATATGTAAACCAATTTGAAAATAAACTATTATAAATTAATTGTTTCCTGAGGTTGCCCTGGAATGGAAAACAGACAGACAGACAAACAGAAAACAAAAACAGTCAAACATACTGTCAAATGAAACAGACAAGTGGGTCACAACAGATAAAAGAATGACAAAACCCTCTGAAGGCATGCGACCTGCAGTACTAGCTACACGTTAAGGACAGGGTGTGCATTGTGCTGATGGCAGAGCCTATACAGCAAGAGTAATGACAGGTGCGGGGGGAAGAAGAAAATGAACTTTATCCAGGTAGAGAGACTGAAGGGCTTAATCCAGAAAGAAGGAAATCAGAATAAGGAAGGATGCAAGGAAAAAGAAATGAAGATAGATATTACCAGATGAACCATGTGGCCTGATTATTCCAGAGAGAGAGAGATAGGAAAGTACAGAAGGAGGTGTAGAACATGCGTTGAGAGGGTGGGTTAAATGTCTATTTACGCCAGCCAATACCCCATATGGCCAGCTCAGGGGTGGGGATCAGTAAGAAGGAGAAAGGGGGGCATATATTTAAAAAAGAATTGACCTGGAGTTACTTCAGGCAGCAGTCTGATCTCTGCATCTATCGCTCCCACAGAAAGGCTATCTCTCCTATGTGGAGGGGCGAGGTTTGGTGTAGGCGGGTCCCACCTCTACTGCTGCTCAGATGGATTCCTGGGGTCGTTTTTTGTGGGCTTGGGAGACAACAATGTTGCCCCCACCAGTCCCTTCTTCCTGGTGCTGGAGTCTCAAATTGCCCCTTTGTTTACGTCCTTGCTCTGCCCAGGACGCCGGCATAATGAGGTTTGTAGGGCGGTGGTGCGCTCCATGTTTATCTGCGTTTTTGACACTCTTCACCTGCCACACCGGGTTTTGCTGTAAATTGTGTCCCTGGGTTCTAAGTGATCTGGAGGCGGCTCCCCGCCTCTGCGTGACGCGGGCTGACTGGGCCGCCGCTGCTGGCCCGGCACAGGGAGAATTTTGCTGAGAGTTCTGCTGTTAGCAACAGAACTTCTCTTCAAAAGCCCTGCGGTTAGGAACTGGATGTTGGCCTCTCCCTCTCTGTCCCGTTTTTCTTTCTTTCGTTTGTGGCCCGCTCCGCACTTTCCCAGATTTCTCTTCCCTTTGTCTTTCTGAAGAAGGCTCTCCCTCCCCTCCCCTCTGTATCCCCGCAGTTCATTTAAACTCCCCCAGATTGCACTCATGCTTCCTGGGGCGCTTTCTGGGTTTCGCATTCTATTCCTTGTAGACTCCAACATCTTTCCTCCCAATCTCTTGGGGTTGAGAGTCTTTTGGTTTCCTTCCTTCTTAGTTTGAAAGACATGGGGAATACTGGTTCCCCCTACACCTCTGCCATGTTTAGATGCTCGGCAAGTTTTATTTTGAATACAACCGCAGTGGTAGGAGAATGTACTGTGCACTTTATTCTCATCATTCTCTAAATCTCATGTGTTATGTCGAACTCTGGCAGTCTGTGTCTCTGTTGCCACCATTTCACCATTTTATGAAAAAAAAAATTTCTGCATGGAAACTATTCAGAGCCAGTGTCTTATAGTATCTCCTCTTCTCTCAGATTAGGAGTCTGATTTTGTCCTTGGGATTGTGCTATAAGTATTGGATTGGACCCTTTACTACTTGTTTTCAGGATGTGGCCATCCCCAGCCTATAGTTGTGAAGGTGCCCAGGATGAATGCTTCTGGGTAGGCTAAACAGAGGTTACAATAGACTTCTGCCTCATATGTGGGAGAAGAGAAAGATAAGAAAGATATCTCATTCCTCAATTTGACCCAAGTCCATTTGAACGCAGAATTTGACTGAACCACATCATCATTCCTATCCCATTGTTGCTTTTCTAGCATAGGGTACGTTCTCATTCCAAGCCCTTGTGGCTATCCTGTATACAACAAAGATCCAAGGATTGAGGTGAGTTTCCAGGCAGTTCCTGGGGCAATAGAGGGATCTCAGCATCTGATATCCCACAAGACATCTGGCCCTTCTATCTCTGATATCTTGTTGCTTAGCAGTCTTTTAAAGTAATTTTCCCTTATTTGGAAAATAGGTTCGCCCTGGAATCCCTTCAGAGCCTATCTCTCAGAGTCATATCCTCTCCTATTAAGTGGGGAGTTTGATACAATCCTGGTGAGTGTGCAAGAGGTTTGGCCACAGGGTCCCTGGCTACTGGGTTTCAGAATTTGTAGACATCACCAGTTCCAGGGCATCTGCAGGTTTCCAGGGGAGACGGTTTGTGTGTAGGCTATGCCAGAGGTTTTAGAAAGGGGCCAGCCTCCTCTGTGGGGCAAGAGGAAATTAAGAAATCTATATCCTTCCCAGATAGGTGCCATTCCTATTGGAGATGTAGAACTTTGGCACTGCCTGTACTCATCTCCATTCCATTGTTGCTTTTCTCACTACTATCAGTTCACATTCCAAGACCAAGGGCCTGTTACTTACACAGCCATGGCTGTATGAATGTTGGTAGTATTTCAGTCAGTTCCTGAGCAAAATGAAGCAACTCTTGGCCTCATATCCCAGAAGAAACCTGGCCCTTCTGTCCCTGAGTACATGGTTTTCCTTAGCTTGCTAAGGTATGCACAAGCATGGGTAGCCATTTGGCCTCCCTTCCCTCACAAATGGAGATGCCTTCATTCTGAAGAACAGCAGGTTTTCATATGGACAGGATGCTCCAAGACCTGGTCAGCACTGAAAGTACCTTTGGCTAGAAAACTGCACCAAGTCCTCTTGCAAACACTTCCCATCAGCCATGAGTACATCCATGCTACCACTGTATCACTGCTGCCCCTATCCTATATACTGATGGCAAGAGCAAGACACATACCCATAGCCAGGGCTTTTCCTCTGGATCTGAAGGAAGAATCCAGACAGGCTTCTTGCTGACAGGGCTCCCAGGTGGAACTTATAGAGGGAACTTTTTGTCAAATTCCACAGTGGTTTCCATTCCTGAGTCAGTCAGCAAGCTGGGGAAGACTGTGCTAGTCATGTCAGTCCCCACATGATCTCATTCTTATCACTGATGCAGAGCTCTGGCCCTCCCTGTATCCATTTGCACCCCTTTGCTCTATTTTAACTCCGAGCCCTCCCTAGGGTCAATTTCATGTCCTTGTCTCAAAGACATATCATTGGTCCTCAACTGGGGATTCTGGTTAATAATTTACGACTGTGGAATATATTTGGCCAAAGGGCTCCTGGTTCCTCAGCAGGAAATTTTTTCCTTTATGATTGTTTATCTCTGTATATGTCTCACAGAATTCCGATTTCTGGAAAAGTAGGCCATTTTTTTCTCTTTTTCATTTTGCCCGGGGTCGGATTGTCAGATTCTTTAAGGTTTCCAAGTTTCTTGAAAATGCAATAATAATTGTAAACTGGGAAGTTATTACAATATATGAAAGATGCTCAGGGCAAGATCTAATCATTTTAAATCAGTGCAACCTTCATGATATATGAGTAGACAAGTCAACCCTGCTATAGAACCTCCCTCTGCATTTCTTCCAGGCATGTGGCACACTGGCCAGCATCTTTACTCAGTACATCCTCATTATAGGTTAGTCCTGGCTTTCTTCAACACATAACATCATGCATATTCATTTCTTGTGAGGGTACACATGTGAGGGCATTGTAATCCTCCAAATATGGGCTGGAGAAAATGAACACTGGATGTAAGTAGGCAAATACCGGTATGCTCCCCTAATGGGTTCCATCTATCTGCCAGTCCCTGCCTTCTGCCACTGTCCTTGGGACTGTTGTGGACCTAGTCCTGCCATCCAGATCTGTCACTGTTGCTACTGTTGAGGATACTGAAGTAAGGAAAGTGCTGCAAAGGCCAATGCCATGGTTGCCACACCATGACCACAGAGTGGCTCTGCTGGTCCACTGAGGCTGCTATGGCACTTCCAGATGCACAGGGAAGTTCAAGCCTTGGCACCTGAGCCATAAATGTCTTTCTGGTCATGACTAGCAATGCACTCACCAGCAATGCATGTGTTCCCACTGACCTCTCTGTGCCCCAGACGGAAGGTAAATACAAGTCCGAATAAAAGAAAGTGCTGCTATTAGCAGCGGCAGTGCTACCTTGCTTGGTGCCCACCACCAACATGCATAGGCTTTTGTGAAAATCTATCCCTGAGCACCAGCTATGTGAGTCACAGCTCCATGGATCCTATGTCTGAATAGGTACATAGATAGACACAGAGCCATGGGAAGGGAATGGCCATAAGCAGGGCCAAAGTTCAAAATTCCCAATAGGAGTGGTATCAAGCTGGAAAGGGGCTGTATAACTTCATGTCCCTCAGCCAGGAAAGAAAGCCAGCCCTCTTCTCAGCCCTCCGGCCCAGCCTAAATGCAAACCTTCTCTTCTGGGCCCTTCCAATGTTCTAGGTCTCTGAATGCCTGCATGGTTTTGACACCAACTTGCCAGGGGCCCTGTGTCCAACCTATCCCACAGTCACAAGGACAGACTAGGATCCCCAGATGAATGCTGAGGATATTCCTCTGAGAGACTTCATGGAATGAACCTCAGAAAGGACCTAGTTTGAATATAGAGCAAAAGGGTAAAAATGAATCCAGGAAGAGCCATAGTTCTTCTTAAGGGATGAGAATGGGATAATATGGAGAACAAAGTGACCAGTGCCATCCCCTTGCAAGCTCTCAGCCTCAAGATGAAGCAGAGCCTGCGAGCTTTGGTGAATCGAGCCCCCTACAGGCTACACCTGGAAGCCTTGTCAGCAAGGGATCTCCATTCTTCCTTCAGAGAGAGAGGGAAATCCCAGGATTTGGATTTGTTTCTTGACCTTCACATTAGTAGACGCGGGCAGCAGGGACTCAGCTGTGGCCGTTTGGAGCCCCTGGCTGATGGTCAAAAGTTTAGAACCCTGCCTGGGTCCAGTATTCCCTTCAAAGTCACTTTGTGCCCTGACCAGTGCCTGGAGCACTGTGCACATGCATGAACCATCCACTCTGCAGGATGAAGGCACCTCTCTCAGCCAGGGGAGGGAGGCCAGCTGGTTACCCATCCCCAAAATTACCCTATCTGGCTTAGCACCAGCCCCCAGGGACAGAGGGGCCTTCTTTCCTATGGGATACTAGACACTGAGGAATGTCAGTTGGCTCAAGAATTTACTAGGACTCCACACCAAGATTTAGACCTAGGCTGTGTACTTTAAAAATCCCTATCAATCCTGGAATGTCCTAGTTTAAACAGAGTATACTCTTCTTAGGTTCTTGCTCTGAGTGTCTCTCAGGTAGAACCTAGATTGAAAAAAGATCAATAAAATGCAAATAGGGACACAAAGGACCAAAGTATCTCATTACAGAAGCGAATGTGCTAAAGTTAGAATTTAGTGTCTACTGCCACCTCTTGGCAGGCTGACTGGGGAGTAAGAAACCTCTGAAGGCTGGTGTAAAAGGAAACCTCCATTGGCTACACCTGAGAGTGAAATTCCCTGGCAGTCTGTATTCTTTCTTCAGAAAGAGAAGCAAAACTGGTTTTGGCTGTTTTTCCTGTCCTTCCTATCAGAAAATAGATGCAACATTGATTTAGAGGCAAGGGGCTCCTGCTTCCAGCTGGTGATCAATTGTTTGGAACCTGGACCTGATGCAGTAGTTCTTGAAAGTGCCCTTTCTGTGCTGACCAGGTCCTGAAGCATAGTGTGCATATGGGCATCCTGTGTAATAGCAATGAAGGCATTTCTATTAGCCAAGGGAGCAAAGCCAGCTGGCTACCCTTCACTGCAGAGATTACCAAGCACCAAACACTGAGGGACAAGAGGGCGATCCCTCCTTTGAGGTAAATTTACTATATTATCTCAAAAATCACAGACCCAGAGTGGGAGTTTAGCCCAATCTTTGGGCTCTACGTATGTGAGTGAAAGCCTAATTATCCCTGAATGTGACTTAGGAAATAGCAAATTGGTGGGAATAGCTACAAGGTTGGCCAAGGCTCTACATTACAGATAGGAATAGTGTAATGTTTGGTATGTATATCTACCTTCCTTTATCCTTGCTTCATGTGTAAGACGATTCCCTCTCCAAACCCCTGGAACTGCCTACACATATACATACATACAGGGCTTAGAACTCTCATATGCCCTCGGCTTCTCATTGGGAACAGAGTTCTAATTGGAAGTTACAAGAGGTCCTGTTGCATTCTATGTAACAGTCACCAGGATTTAGTCAGAGCCCTCCATTTAAGGTGGAGGATATTGCTTAATATCCACAGTCAGTGGACTATGAATGGACTATAGTGAGACCCTAGTTTGAAAAAAAGAACCAAAGGGTGTATAGAAATACAAGGAGGGCCAAAATACTTCAACACATATGAGAGAGGGATGAAGCTGAGAATGAAATGCCTAGTGCAATCTCCTGAGAGGCTGTTGCCTACAGTTAGAAACACTTGTGGGCTGAGGCAAAGGGAAACATCCATTGCCTACACCTGGGTGCCCAGTGGGCATGAGGCCTGCCCTTTTCTTTCAGAAAGAGACCTTGTCTCCTTATCCTGCTTTATGCCTCAGGGTAGGTCCTATTGGTGCTCTAGTTTTTGTAACCAAGTCATGTTACACTATTCCTTGTAAGAGCTTTTTTGGGGGTGAATAGTCATGCAATCTACTGTGCATACATACCTGATCCAACTGCCTTAGTGAATACAGACTTTTCAGTAGCCAGAGGAGGGAGGCAAGCTGGCTACCCATCACAGAGATTACCAGTGTCAGTTAAGGAACAAGCACTCATTGAAAGGAGGGATAAAAAAATGATTACTCTGACATAGCACGGGACCAGAGTGGTAGTTCAACTCAAATCCTGGATATTGGCTGTGTGCCTAACAGAGCAGTTCCTCCTGGTTGTGACCCATGACCTAGTAATGAAAACAAAATATATGGGAAGGGTTATAAGGAAGGCCAAGGTTCCACATTACAGTGGAGATTAGGATAAAGCTGGGAATGAATTGTCTAACATAGTCTCTCCTTCAATCAGAAATAAGGCCAGCTCCCAACCCTGGCATTCCCTACATGTGGACACTCTGCTGGGCCCCTTCAATTTTCCTATGCATCCCATTGTTAACACAGTTTTGAAAGTTAAATAATGAGGTGTCCTGTGTCCCAACCTTGTCAGAGACTTGAGTCCATGAATGTCCAGAATCCCAAACTTAAATGATATTTCTCTGAGACACTGGCTCTGAATGGCACCCAGGGAGAAACTACTTTGTAAAAAAGAAAAGATATTGAAATGGAAATGCAGAAGTACAAAGTGCTCCATTATAGATTAGAATGGGACAAAGATTAGAATGCAGTGTCTAGAATGACAATTAACTGGCAAGGTCTTGTCAAAGGAGTAAGAACCACCTGTGGCCAGAGACGATCTGAACCTCTATTGGCTACTCCTGAAAGCCCAGTCTGCAAGAGATCTGCATATTTCCTTCTGAAAATGAGGGAAAGCTTCTGGCCTTGGCTGTTTTTCCTGCCCTTCCCATCACGGGATAGAAACAGCAGAGATTCAGGGGTAGTGGGTCCATGCTCCACTGTTGCTCCAGTGTTTGGAGCCATTTCTATGGCACATTAGTTTTTGCATGGCCACTTACTGTACTGACTAGATCCTGGAACATACCTCCTATGCACAGAATATGTACTTTTTAGAATTAAGTCATCTAAATCAGCCCAGTGAGGAAGGAATCCTGTCTAAGCTTCACTTCTCTTATACCAGCTGACCAATCACTAAGTGCTCTGTGACAGTAAGGTGATATTTCCTTTGAGTTGTCAGAAACTAATGACATTTGGTTAGCACATAACCAGATTGAGAACTCACTGCCAATTCATAGGCGCTCATTGTGTGATTGATGGCCCCACTGCTCCAGCCTTTAACCAATGTCCCAGTTAACAAATAGCAATGGGATGGGAATGGGTTTATGGACAGTCAAAGATTTCATTTTAGAGGAGAAGGGAATAAATCTGAGAGTGAAAAGTCTTGATCCATTTTCCCTTGCCACAGAAGTTAGGACAACTCTATCCCAATACCTTTGGCCCTACCAACACACAAATATTCTGGGCTGAGCACTTTCCGCTAACCTATATCTAAGGTTGTCTAAATAGATCTGGAAGGCAAATTGCTAGTGGTACTATGGCCTAACATATTCTGATGTCACAAGAACTCATCCAGAATCCCCAGTTAAAATAAGAGTGTATTGCTCTGACCCATTGACCCTTATTTGTCAATGGGAGACTCCACTTTTACAAAGAGTAAAGAGACGGGACTCCTGGGTGTGGCTCAGTTGGTTAAGGGTCCAATTTTGGCTTAGGTCATGATATTTTGGTTCACAAGTATGAGACCCACATCAGTTCTATGCTGTAAGCATAGAGCCTGCTTTGGATTCTCTGTCCCTCTCTGCCTGCTGCTCCCCTTCTTGTATTCTGTCTCTCTCTCTCTCTCTCTCTCTCTCTCTCGTAAATAAAAAAAATAAAAATAATTTTTTAAAAAGAGTAAAATTATGGAATAGATACACAGCAAGACAATGCTCCTTATGAAAGATGATAATGGGATAATTCTGAGGATGTAATGACCAGTACAATCTCCTGGCAAGTTGACTGTCTAAGGAATAAGAAACACATATGGGCAAAAGCAGAGATAAACCTCCATTGTCTACAATGGGAGAACTCATGGCAAGATGCCTGTATTCTACTTCAGAAAGATATGGAAAGCTGGAGTTCACTGTTTTCCCTTCCCATCCTTTCAGTGGATAGAGGCATCAGTGATCCAAGGGTAACAGATTTGTACTCAAAGCTAATGCGTAAGTGTTTTGAACTGTGCTGTAGTGCAGTAGTTATTGAATGGTGTCTTTCTGTGCTAAGCAGGTCCTCTAGAATATTGAACATGGTAGAATCAACTGTTCTTCAGAGTGAACCATCTTTAACGGCTAGGGTGAGAGACAAGCCAGCTAACCATCATTTCTTATATGAGCCAGCCAAACTCCAAGTACTCACAGGAAAACAATCTTTCCTTTGAGATATCAGAAACTGATGACTCTTGGTTAACACAGAGCAGAGTCAGAGCTTATTAGTAATGACCGGGCACTTGCTATGGGAGTGATAGCTTAATTGTCCTTGCCTGGGACCCAAGACATAGTTATTAATTCAGCAAGGGAATTGGAAAGGATACACACAGGGCTAATGTTTCTCATTTTAGCTGATAATGAGATAAAACTGAGAAAGAAATATCTAGCTCCATGTTCCTATTGTCTCATAAGTGAGGATAACTCCCTCCCAATATCTGTGACTCAGACTACACATTGGCATTCCTGCTCGGCACCTTGCAATGCCCTGTGCTTAGCTTAGGCAACATAGTACTGAAAGCCAATTTTTTTTGAATAATTTATTGTCAATTTGGTTTGCATTCAACACCCCATGATAATCCCAACAAGTGCCCACAGTGTCTGTGCTCATCACCCAGTCTCCCCCCTCCCACACCCCCCTCTCCCCTCAGTTTGTTTTTAGTCTTTGAGAGTCTCCCATGTTGTCTTCCTTCCTCTCTGTGGCTTTTTTCCCCTTCCTTCCCCTCTTCCCCTCCCCCCTGGTTTTCTGTTAGGTCTCCAAAAGCCTACCTATGCGTGGGTACATATGGCATCTGTCTTTATCTGCCTGACTTATTTCACTAAACCACAATATCCTCCAGTTCCATCCATGCTGCCACACATGGCCAGATTTCATTTTTTCTCATTGCCACGTAGTAGTCCATTGTATATATGTACCACATCTTCTTTATCCACTCGTCAGTTGATGGGCACTTGGTCTCTTTCCATGATTTGGCTATTGTCGAAAGTGCTGCTATGAACATCAGGGTACACATGCCCCTATGCATCAGCAGTCCTGGATCTCTTGGGTAGATTCCTAACAGTGCTATTGCTGGGTCATGGGATAGTTCTATTTTCATTTTTTTGAGGAACCTCCACACAGTTCTCCAGAGTGGCTACACCAGTTTGCATTCTCACCAACAGTGCAATAGGGTGCCTGTTTCTCCACAGCCTCGCCAGCATCTATAGCTTCCTGATTTGTTCATTTTAGCCACTCTGACTGGTGTGAGGTGGTATCTCAGTGTGGTTTTGATTTGTGTTTCCCTGATGATGAGTGACATTGAGCATCATTTCATGTGTCTGTTTGCCATTTCGATGTCTTCTTTGGAGAAGTGTCTATTCATATCTTCCGCCCATTTCATCGCCGGATTATTCGTTTTTGGGTGTGGAGTTTGGCAAGTTCTTTACAGATTTTAGACACTAGTCCTTTTTATATGTCATTTGCGATTATCTTTTCCCATTCCGTTGGTTGCCTTTTAGTTTTGTTGGTTGTTTCTTTTGCCGTGCAGAAGCTTTTTATCTTGATGAAGTCCCAGTAGTTCATCTTTGCTTTTAATTCCCTTGCCTTTGGAGACTTGTCGAGTAAGAAATTGGTGCGTCTTAGGTCAAAGAGGCTTTTTCCTGCTTTCTCCTCTAGGATTTTGACGGTTTCCTGTCTCACATTAAGATCTTTTATCCATTTAGTTTATTTTTGTGAGTGGTGTAAGGAAGTGGTCTAGTTTCATTCTTTTGCATGTTGCTGTCCAATTCTCCCAGCACCGTTTATTAAAGAGGTTGTCTTTTTTCCATTGGATACATTTTCCCGCTTTGTCAAAGATTAGTTGGCCATATACTTGCAGGTCCATTTCTGAGTTTTCTATTCTATTCCATTGGTCTATGTGTCTGTTTTTGTGCCAATACCATACAGTCTTGATGACTACCGCTATGTAGTAGAGGTTAAAGTCTGGATTTTCTCCTGCCTTGGTTTTATTCTTCAGTATTATTTTGGCTATCCGAGGTCTTTTGTGGTTCCATACAAATTTTAGGATTGTTTGCTCTAGCTTTGAGAAGAATGCTGGTGCAATATTGTTTGGGATTGCATTGAATGTGTAGATTGTTTTGGGTAGTATTGCCATTTTAACGATATTTATTCTTCCAATTCATGAGCACGGGATGTTTTTCCATTTCCTTGTGTCTTCCTCAATTTCCTTCATAAGGTTTTTATAGTTTTCAGTGTAGAGGTCTTTCACATCTTTGGTTAGGTTTATTCCTAAGTATTTTATGGTTTTTGGTGCAATTGTGAAAGGGATTAGCTTCTTTATTTCTCTTTCTACTGTTTCATTGTTGGTGTGTAGAAATCCACCAATTTCTGTACATTGATTTTGTACCCTGAAACTTTGCTGAAATCATGGATCAGTTCTAGTAGCCTTTTGGTGGATTCTGTCGGGTTTTCCATGTAAAGTATCATGTCATCTGCAAAAAGTGAAAGTTTGACTTCCTCCTTGCCAATCTTGTTGCCTTTTATTTTGTTTTGTTGTCTGATTACTGATGCAAAGACTTCCAACACTATGTTAAATAGGAGTGGTGAGAATGGAAACCCCTGTCGTGTTCCTGATCTTAGGGGGAAGGCTCTCAATTTTTCCCTATTGAGGATGATATTAGCTGTGGGTTTATCATATGTGGCTTTTACGATGTGTAAGTATGTTCCTTCTATCCCACTTACTCGAGGGTTTTTATTAGGAAAGGGTGCTGTATTTTGTCAAATGCTTTTTCTGCATCAATTGACAGGATCATATGGTTCTTATCTTTCTTTTGTTAAAGTGATTTATCATGTTGATTGATTTGCGAATATTGAACCAGCCCTGCAACCCAGGGATGAATCCTTCTTGATCATGGTAAATAATTCTTTTTATATGCTGTTGGATTCGATGTGCTAATATCTTGTTGAGAATTTTTGCATCCATATTCATCAGGGATATTGGCCTGTAATTCTCTTTCTTTGCTGTAATTCTCTTTTCTTTATCAGGTTTGGGAATCAAAGGGATGCTGGCTTCATAGAATGAGTGCAGGATTTTTTCTTCCATTTCAATTTTTTGGAACAGCTTGAGGAGGATAGGAATTAACTCTGTTTTAAATGTCTAGTAAAATCTGCAGGGAAGCCACCTGGTCCCAGGCTTTTATTATCAAATAAAACCCCATCAGGGAGGTTTTTGATAACTGATTCTATTACTTCACTAGTTATGGGTCTGTTCAAATTTTCTGTTTCTTCCCGTTTGAGTTTTGGTGGCATGAGGCTATTTAGGAATTTTTCCATTTCTTCCAGGTTGCCGAGTTTGGTGGCATATAAATTTTCATAGTTTTCTCTGATGATTGTTTGTATTTCTGAGGGACTGGTTGTAATTACTCCCTTTTAATTCACTATTTTATCTATTTGAGTTTTCTCTCTTTTCTTTTTGAGAAGCCTGGCTAAAGGTTTGTCTCTTTTGTTTATTTTATCAATGAAACAGCTCTTGGTTTCATTGATCTGTTCCACTACTTTTTCAGTTCCACGTGATTAATTTGTGCCCTAATCTTTGAGTCTGGCATCACTCTAAATAGATGAATAATACATTCTAAACTCTATTGATTTCTTAAAGATTTTATTTCCATGATTCTCAACATGATTTTACTCTTAATAAAGTATAGCAGCATATGTTGGCTTAATAGAGGAGGAAGCTGTGGAGCACTCCTATTTTTCTATGGCCCATCTTCTTCAGGAGATATTAGGATGAATCGCAAATCAGCACAAAGGCCCAGTGACCCTATAGCCAGGTGTTGTGGTGACTCTTACTGCGACTGTGCCTGTCTTAGGTTGTTCCTCCCTGAGGAATCTTACCCGTCTTTGGCTAACCAGCCCTCCTTCAGAGTCAAACCAGCCATAATTATGTTCTTGTTGTATTATAACCTGGCATATGCTTCAGGGCACTCCCATCCACCAATGAGGGCCCTGGTCTAGGGCACTGTCTTATGGGCCTGAGTCTTCTCCTTAGGTAATGTCACCAGGGCCAATGTCTTCTGGTCTCCAACAATTTTGGTACACAGAACTGATGCAACATTACTCAGACAGGTACATCATAGTAATCAATGCCTTTTCCAATGAACGAATAAAGTGCGAGACTAAGATTCAGAGTGAAACCATAACCTTACTCCATGCCAATAGCCTAGTCCCTGAATGTAAACCTTAAGCCTGATCTTCACCCTGACCATCGTCCTCAACTCAGTCCTCTGGGTAGGGCTAATCCCTGACAATGGATAGGCCCCTAAAATTTCCTGGCCCTAAACCCTACTTCTAGAATTGGCACTGGTTCTAATCTGGTGCCAATCTTATGCCTGAGGGGGGAAAACAATTTGGGATACATGACCATCATCAGATTGTTCAGCCAAGAACACAGAGGAATCTGTGCCCTTTGCCATGATTGGGATGGAGCAAAAGAATATGATTCGGACTGAAAATCTAACCGGACCTCACACCAACAGCCCAGTCCCTGTACCTTAACACTGTTGCTAACCCTCACCCTATCCTTCACCCTCGAATGACCTCTCCAGAGAGGGCATGGTGCTCTGCTGGCAGATAGGGCCCTTACTGTCTTCTAGGCCATAACCATAACCATTTTCATGGATATGGTACTCTCAGGACCACATTTCAAATATCAGGAAACAATGGATTTGGGACACAAGACTGGTTGAAGTTCATGTCACCAGAGACACAGTTGCAAACTGTGCTGTTTGCCGTAAGGATGGAGCTAGAAAGTAAGATTTTGTACAAAAACCTGATGCCAAGGCATACAATCAGCTTAGCTCCTGAGGCCAAAAACTAAGCCTCACCCTTATCCTTAGTGTTGTCTTCAACTGAGCTCTCTGCGAAGGGCTGTCCACTCCTGGTGGATAGGCCCCTACTATCTCGTAGGTCCTAACACTAAGCATAGATATAGCTCCATCCCTACCCATGTTTGAATCACAGGACAAAGGAAACAATTGATTTGGAACAAGTGACTGACTCAAGATGGCTGAGGCAGAACCATAAGAAGAAATGATGCCAGTTACAAGGATCAGTATAGAACTAGAGAGTTTGATACTGAGTGAGACCTAAAACTAACCCATCCCATAGACTACCCCTAAAGCAGACCCCAAGTCTGACCCTTACACTGTCACTCACCATCAACTGAGCCTCTGTGTATGTCTTTGTACTTCCAGTGGATAGACCTTTACTATTGTCCTCACCTCAACCATAAGTTGAGCCATGGGTTTGGCCCTACATGTGCCTGAATGCTAGGTTTGAGGAAACAATGGATTTGGAACACATGACTACCCCAAGATAGTTCACCCAGGTCCATCAGAGACATGGTGCCATCTGCAAAGACCACTCTCATTTTAACTGAGGAGTTGCTGGACTCTGGAATACATTGGTCTATGGGGCCTCTCACCACTTGTATTTTATAACTATGTGTACATCAGGAAACTTAGGGCATCTGAATGTGCCCAGTGCAGAATGCACTCTCTTAGGAATGTGATTATTGCTGTGAGTCTTGGGACAAAATTACAAAGGAAGTAGAAGTTAGAATAATGTTACAGAAAAATAATGATGTTTTTCACATAATCTTTCAACTGTAACCAACAATCTATGAATAAAATCTTTGTGCTTTGAACTTGCTCTTTCAACCTATACCACTTATTAGAAAGTGCCCATTTGTTATACCTTGCCTGCATGTGAATTGTTTTTGATCTTTTAATTGAAATGTTTTTGACATTCCTATTGAATGTACCCATTTGTCATACCTTGCTTACGTGTGAACTGTTTAACCGAAACTGTTTTAGAACATTTCTGTTGAATGTGTCCATTTGTTAGATCTTGCTTACGTGTAAATTGGATCTGACCTTTAAACAAAAATTGTTTCTGAACATTTCTATTGTAAATCATGGGAACAATCATGGGGGCTGATATCATTTTGTTAATCATTACAAAATATACATCTGTACTGCTTCTAAAACTACATAAAAACCCAGAAAGAAAAATAAACTCTGAGCAGTCTCCAAAAGAGGCTGCCTCCACATCTTTGTGTGTCTTTGTCTTGTTTTGTCTTTATGTTTCAGCCCTTACTTAGGGAGCCCCGGACCAGTCCTGATATGAGGCTGACTCTGAGAGACTGACTTTGCATCTTCCCTCGTGCCTAGACAAACCCTCACACAGGTGAAACCTTGGACCAGCCGGAAGGGCTGAAGTGGGAGCTCGCCTCCTCTCAGGGCGACCCCGGCACAAAATTGTTGTTTACCCGGATCTGGAATGTGGAACCAGGTGAGGCCAGAGCCATGGCTAGGGTTAGGGCTAGGGTCCATTATATGATAGGGGAATATCTGCCAGCAGTCCAGAGACCTCCTTGGAGGGCTGAGTTGAAGGTGAGTTTTTGGGTGAGGGTCATGCGTAGGATTCAGTTCATGGGCTACGTTGATGGTGGAGGGTAGGGTAAGAGTCTCCCTCAGAATCAAACTCTCTGACTCCATCCTGGTTTTTGCAAATGACATAATTTTTTTTCTCTGTTTGGGGCAGAGTAATCTTGCCTCAGTCATTTGCCCCATTTCCGTTGTTAACTCTGACCTGAGCTTTGGGCCTGGGTAGGGCCAGAGCCATGGCTAATGTTAGCTTTAAGTACAGGGAGATGGTAGCAGCCTGTTGGAAGTAGTGTGGAACACTACAGGAACTGGTGAGCTGAGGGAGAGTTTTAGTGTGAGGGTCAAGCTTATGGATCATGTTCAGTGCTAAGATGAAGTTGTGGGTTAGTTTTAGGTGTTTACCCACAATCCTACACTCGAGCTTCATCCTGTCATTGCAAACAGCAGGACATCCTATTCCATTCCTGGTTGAGTAATCTTGCAATAGTCATGATTCCCAAATTCCTTGTTTTGTCAGACCTGGGATTCTGGCCTGAGCAGGAAGAGAGTTATGATTAGCATTAAGCTTAGGGCCCAGCAAATGGTAGCGGTCTAACTGTGCATATAGCGAAAACCCCACAGAAGAATGAGTTGAGGGCAAATGTCAGGATTTGCAACTGTCTTTGGTTTCAGGTGCCAAGGCTAGGCTGATTGTGTTGCCTAGGGTTAGGATTTCACTCAGAATCCTACTCTTTGGCTGCATCTTGGTCATTACAAATGAAACCATTTCCTTTTTTGTTCCCAATCAAGTCATCTTGCATCAGTCATGTGTCCCGAATCCATCATTTCCTCAGAACTGGCATTCAAGCCCTATTTGTGTCAGAGCCATGGTTTAGGTTAGGGTTAGTGCACGTAAAATGGTAAAGATCGACGTGGAAGTCTTGGTTGAGAGCGTTTGTTAGTGTGAGGGTGAGGTTTAGGGTCAGGTTCTGCACTCAAGGCTACTCTATCCAGCATGAGTATCATTCAGAATATGAGGAGAGTTTCTTAGACTACCAAAAAGTAAACAATTCATTATCACTAAACCAGATCTAAAAGGTGTCAGTATAGAGGGAGCAAAGCATTTAACAAACCAGTTAAATGAATTTTTCTGTAAATAAACCAGGTATAGAACTCACAAAAAAGGATATAAAACGTAATAACATATGCTTCAAAACTGTAGAGGAAAGGAGAAAATGAGGGGTTCAGCTAAATGACAATCAACTTAATGTTGACAGCTATAGGTAGTAGAGGTTATATACAAACATAGAGGTTACCATATATCAAAAACACTAATAAATATGCATATAATTAATATAAATAATCCAAGTATATCCCTAAAGAAAATGAGTAAAACATGAAAGAGAGGATGTCAAGAAAAGGATCAGAGAACATCTTCAGAAGAAGTCACAAAACAAGAAATGAAACAGCAATAAATATGTACCTACGAATAATTACTTTGAATGTAAATGTGCTAAATGATCAAATCAAAAACATAAGGAGGAATAATGAAAAAAATAATCAAGTCCCATCCACTTGCTGCCCATAAGGAACCCATTTGAGACCCAAAGACACCTGTGGATTAAAAGCGAGAGGATGGATTAGCATTTTTCCTGAAAATGGTTATCAAAAGAAGGCTGGAGTACCAATTCTTATATCAGACAAAACTGAGTTAAAACAAAGACTGTAACAAGAGACAAAAAGGACATTCTATCATAATAAAGGAGATAATCCAGCAAGAAGATAAACCAATTGTAAATATTTACGCACCCAAACTGGAAGCAATCATATACATTAAATAGTTAGTAACTGATGAAGTATCTAACTGATAATAATACAATACTAATAGGGGGATTTTACACCCCACTTACAGCAATGGTCAGATCATATAAATGGAAAATAAACAAGGAAACATGGCATTGAGTAACACATTGGCCCAGATGACCTTACAGATATATTCAGATCATTCCATCCTAAACACGTTTTTTACAAGTGCACATGGGACATTCTCAGAACACATCACACGTTAGGTCACAAAACAGAATAGGTCTCAACAAATACAAACAGACTGAAGTCATTCCGTGCACCTTTTCTGACCATAGTACTATGAATCTAGGAATCAATCACAAGAAAAACTCTAGAAAGACCACCAGTACCTGGAGGTTAAATAACATACTACTAAACAATGAATGTGTCAGTCAGGAGAGAAAACGAAGAAGACAAAATTTTTTAATTGCATGGAAATATCCAAAATCTATAAAAGACTTATCAAACTCAACCCCCTAAAAGCAAATAATCCAGTTAATAAATGGGCAAAAGACATGAAGAGACACTTTTCCAAAGAAGACATCCACATGGCTAACAGACACATGAAAAGATACTCAACATCACTCGTCATCAGGGAAATACAAACCAAAACTACAATGAGACACCACCTCACACCTGTCACAATGGCTAAAATTTGCAACTCAGGCAACAACAGATGTTGGCACAGATTCCGAGAAAGAGGTTCTCTTTTGCATTGCTGGTGGGTATGAAAATTGGTGTAGCCACTCTGGAGACCCACCAATTTCAACACTAAGAATTTATCCAAAGGATAAAAAAATGATTTGAAAGGTTATATGCACACCAATGTTTGTACTTGCAGTATCAATAATAGCCAAAGTATGAAAAGAGCCCAAATGTCCATTAACCAATAAATGCATAAAGAAGATGTGGTGTATGTATACAATAGAATATTACTCAGCAATCGAAAAGAATGAAATATTGTCATTTGCAGCAACGTGGATGGGACTAGAGTGTATTATGCTAAGCGAAATAAATCAGTCAGAGAAATACAAATATCATATGGTTTCACACATGTGTGGAATTTAAGAAATGTAACAGACGAACCCAGGGAAGGGAAGCAAAAATAATAGAAAAACAGGGAGAAAAACCATAAGAGGCTCTTAAATACAAAGAACAAAGTGAGGGTTGCTGGTGGAGTGTTGGCTGGGGGAATGGGCTAAATGGGTGATGGGTGTTAAGGAGGGCACTTGGTGGGATGAGCACTGACTGGGTGTTATACGTCAGTAATGAATCACTAAATTCTATTCCTGAAATAATTATTATAATATATGTTAACTAACTCTGATTTAAATTTTTAAAAATTGTACATAAAAAAATGAGAATGAAAACATAATAGCCCAAAACTTCTGGATATAGCAAAATTGATGCCAAGAGGGAAGTTATAACAATACAGGTCCACCTCAAGGTGCAAGAGAAATCTCAAATAAACAACCTAATCTTCCATTTAAAGAAGCTAGAAAAAGAACAAGAAACAAACCTGGAACCAGAAGTGTCATAGACTCTAGGTCTAGAGTTCTTTCTTGTCCAGCAAGAAAGCAGGATGCAGGACTAAAATGCAAGTGATAGCTAATGTCCAGGAGAAGGTGAGAGCCCTGAATAAGAGTCCTTGTTCCATATTTATTAAGATCAGAAGGCTACAAGCATTATGGACATGCACAAAGAGACAAAGAATCTGTGAACATTAACTCATGGGAATGAGCAAAAGGGGGTTTTGAAGACATGCCATTTTAGGGGTTTAGGTCAATATAAAACAAAATCCTGGTGCCGAGCAGATGATTGTTAACAGCAGACATGAGGAGCCCTGTCTGTTTATCTTGGCTAGCCTAGGGGATAAGACAGGTAGAGCATGCTACCTCAGGGTCAACAAGGCACCTTTCTTTTGCAAATCCGCTCTGTGCAAATTCGTCCCACAGGTCTATAACCCTATTTATCTGTTGACCTAATTTGGTCCTTCCTTCCTGTGGAAGCAGCTTTCTGCTTTCGTACTAAGTTGGGGGGGGGCGTTTCCTCCCAGAATACCTAATCTTTTTTTTTTTTTAATTTTTTTAACGTTTATTTATTTTCGAGAGACATAGAGACAGAGCGTGAACAGGGGAGGGGCAGAGAGAGAGGGAGACACAGAATCAGAAGCAGGTTCCAGGCTCTGAGCTGTCAGCACAGAACCCGACGTGGGGCTTGAACTCAGGAACCCTGAGATCATGACCTGAGCCGAAGTCAGACGCTCAACCGACGAGCCACTCAGGCACCCCCCAGAATACCTAATCTTGTTCACCTCATATATCTTTGTTCTATATTGGGTCTTTGCCCAGCCCTCTCTATAATGGGGCCTTTGCCCCACCGTCTCTATACCTATTTACCTAATCTTGTTTACCCAAACTTGGGTGTGAGCATCCAATGGCTTTCTAATACTTTATGCCTTGTTAACCCATTGGTGCAAGCCCAGGGAACTTCTAAGCTTGTTCCCCACACAGAAGGAAAGGAATAATGAAGATTGGAGCAGATACAAAAGATATAGAAATGAAAGAAAGGAAGGAAGGAAGGAAGGAAGGAAGGAAGGAAGGAAGGAAGGAAGGAAGGAAGAAAGAAAAACAGAAATACAGGAAGGAAGGAAGGAAGGAAGGAAAGAAGGAAGGATGGAAGAAAGGAAGGAAGGAAGGAAGGAAAGAAGGAAGGATGGAAGAAAGGAAGGAAGGAAGGAAGGAAGGAAGGAAGGAAGGAAGGAAGGAAGGTTAGAAGAAAACAAAAACAATAGAAGGTATCAATGAAACCAGAAACTGAATCTTTGAAAAAAAACAATAAAATATATAAGCCTATAGCCAGACTCTCACAGAAAAAGAAAAATAAAGGCTTAAAATACATAGAATCACAAATGAGAAAAGAGAAATAACAACGAAAACCACTGAAATAAAATCATAAGGGAATATTATGAAAAACTACATGCCAGCATATTGCCAACCTGGAAGAAATGGTTAAATTACTAGAAATATATAGATGACCAAAACTGAAACAGGAGGAAGTATAAAATTTGAACAGTCTACTACCCAATAAAGAAATCAAGTCAGTAATTAAAATCTTCCAACAAACAATATCCAGAACCAAAGAGCTTCGCAGGCAAATTCCACCAAACCTTAAAAGAAGATTTAATACCTATTCTTAGAATATTCCCAAAATTTAAAAAGGAAGGGAAACTCTGAATTCATTCTATGAGGCCAGCATTACCCTGATACCAAAACTAGGTAAAGACACCACTACAAAACACCAATATCCCTGATGAGCATACATATTAAATTCTCAATACAAGAATAGCAAAAATAATTCAACAATGCATTAAAAAAATCATTTACCATGATCAACTGGGATTTATTCCTGAGTCACAAGTGTGGTTCAATATTCACAAGTCAATCATTGTGATACATTGCTTCAATAAAAGAAAGGTTAAGAAACATAAGATCATTGCAATAAATGCAGAAAAAGCAATTGGCAACATACAACATCCACTCATGATAAAAATAATCAACAAAATAGGTTTAGAGGGAACATACCTCAACATAATAAAGGCCATCTATGAAAAACACAGCTGACATCATCCTTAATAAGACAGTAGTGAGGGCTTTTCCCATAAGGCAAGAATAACACAAGGATGTTCACTCTCACCAGTTTCACTCAACATAGTACTGAAAGATACAGGCTAATCAATCAGACAACAAAAAATAAATAAGTGAAATCCAAATCAGTATGGAAGAAGTAAGCCTCTCACTATTTTCAGATGACAGGATACTACATATAGAAAACCCTAAAGACTCGAGAACAAAAAATGATTAGAGCTGATAAATGAATTGAGTGAGGTCTCAGGATCAAAAACTCAATGTACAGAAATTTGTTGCATTTCCATAGACTAATAATGAAGCTGCAGAAAGAGAATTAAAAAAAAATCCCATTTACGGTGGCACTCAAAATATTAATATACCAAGAATAAACTTAGCCAGAGAAGGGACCAAAATGGTGGAGAAGTAGGGGGCTCCTACCTTCCCACGTCTCTCAAAGAAGGGCTGAAGCCAAAGGACTTTGAACCTCAAGAGTCTGGGAGGAAAAGAGACTGAGTTCACAAGGGAGACACTGGGATAACCTGATGGGCTATAGGGCTACTTCAATGAATAAATCAAAGCACACCTGGTGGAGGGTCCAAAACATCACTATGAGTAGAGAAATAAAATAACCAAAGTCACAAAAACAGAGAGAAAGTAACACTCTCCAAAAACACTTCCTGAAGGGCCAGGCCCTGGAAAGTGTATGAGTCCCATTTAATATAACAGTGCTCACAAATGCAGAGCACAAAACAAGCTTTTAAAATTCATAAGGGACAGTAAACAAACCAAAATGACAAAACGGAATAATTCTCCTCAAAAGAAACTCCAGGAAGAAGAGCTAAAGAATTGATCAAAACAGATAGAAGCAACATAACGGAATAAGAATTTAGAATAGAATATTGATAGAGGCTTGACCAAGATGGCGGAAGAGTAGGGAGACCCAAAGTTTCCCTTGTTTTTTGAATTGAGAGAGACCGAAACAGAGAGATTCTTAACTCCAAGAACCTGGCAGAAAAGGAGTAGCAGCTCACAAGGAACGCAAGAAACAGACAACGCCCTAGGACCTTGAGTCTAATCAAGAACGGACAAAACAATCTTGGGAAATTGAGCTGAGGGGAGGGTGAGCCGGGGACAGCGGGGAAACTGCCCAACATTCGAAGGAGAGGGCCAGAGAGGAGGAGACCACCACCATCCAGCCCCTAAAGACAGGGCTTAGGAGGAGAAGCTCTGTGTCTAACAGCAGAACCCAGCAGAACTCTCCTTGTGCGGGACCGCGGACCGAGGCACAGTCAGCACGACCGGCCCAGAGTCGCTCAGCCGCCAGCAGCGTGGGGAGCGACTGCAGACCGCCGCCACTGCTGCCTGCCCCAGTGGGGAGTACACTCTAGTCGCCCCGCAGCCCCGTGGGGAGCGAAAAACCGCTGGGACCGCCACGCTGCCACTTGAACAGGGATTGCGCGCCAGTTGCGCCACCATCCCGTGGGGAGCCGGCAACCTGGGAACATTGCCGCTGCCCGCCTGAGCTGGGATTGGGCTCTAGTCGCCGCAGAGGGCCCCATGGGGTGCGATCGATCGCTGGGACTGCCAACACCGCTGTTGCATGCGTGGGGAGTGCACACAAGTCGCCCCGGCCAGGCGACCGGCTGCCGGGGGGACCCCAAGTCGCCCGCAGAGCACCTCTAACCCTGACACATTTGCAGAAGGTTGGGGGGTGGCAGGCAGGCAGGCGCCCACCATCCAGTGGACCGCACTGCACTGGTGCCCATAGCGGAGTAAGGACAGAAACAAGGGGGCGAGTGGAAGCCCCGGGACTGGGAACAAAGGACTGAAGGGACGCCATTGTTGTCTTACGGGCCCAGAAGCACCAGCCCCAGGAAGTCACTCCCAAAGACATCCCTGCCTCAGTGGAGATCACCCGCCTACACTAAACCACGCCCATCCGCTCATGAGTGACACTTCTCACCCAGAGCTACATAGGCCAAGTTCAGACCGCTGCGTGGAGTAACTCCAGGGCAACTTCAAGAAACAACCCAAAACACATCCAGACAAAATGACGAGAAGGAAGAATTCTCCTCAAAAGAATCTACAAGAAGCAGTGACAGCTCAAGAATTAATGAAAACAGATATGAGCAACATAACAGAACATGAATATAGAATGATAATCATAAAACTAATCGCTGGCCTTGAAAAAAGCTTAGATGAATGCAAGGGGTCCCGCGCGACAGAGTTCAAGCACCTTAAAAATGGTCAGGAAGAATTAAAGAAGACATTGGAAGAAATACAGGGGAAACTGGAAGCAACCACAGCACGGACTGAAGAGGTGGAGGAAAGGGTTAGTGCATTAGAAGACAAAATCATTGAAAAAGAGGAAGCAGATAAAAAGAGAGAGAAGCTGACCCAGGAACAGGAAAGGAGAATTCGAGAGCTGAGCGATGCACTCAAAAGAAACAATATGCGTATCATAGGAGTTCCAGAGGAAGAAGAGAGAGAGAAAGGGGTCAAAGGGGTTCTTGAACAAATCGTTGCTGAGAACTTCCCCAACATGAGGAAGGAAACGGGCATGGAAATCCAAGAGGCACAGAGAACTCCCCTCAGACGTAACTTGAATAGACCTTCTGCACGGCACATCATAGTGAAACTGGCAAAATACAAAGATAGGGAGAGAATTCTGAAAGCAGCTAGGGACAAAAGAACCCTAACATACAAAGGGAGACCTATAAGGGTAGTAGCAGACTTATCTACAGAAACTTGGCAAGCCAGAAAGGAATGGCAGGATATCTTCAATGTGATGAGCAAGAAGGACCTGCAACCAAGAATTCTGTATCCGGCTAGCCTGTCATTCAGAATAGAAGGAGAGATCAAGGTTTTTCCCAACAAACAAAAACTGAAAGAATTTATCACAAATAAGCCAGCACGACAAGAGAACCTGATGGGCATTCTATGAAGACAAGGTTGCAAAGAACACAAACTGCCATGGACAGCCTTACAAACATGAAACTTACAGATAATACAGTGACTGTAAGCCCATATTTTTCAATATTAACACTGAATGTAAATAGACTAAATGCACCAATCAAAAGACACAGGATAACAGAATGGATTAAAAAACAAGACCCATCTATTTGCTGTCTTCAAGAAACTCACCTTAAACCTGAAGACACCTTCAGATTGAATGTGAGGGAATGGAGAACTATCTACCATGCTACTGGAAGTCAGAAGAAAGCTGGAGTAGCCACACTTATATCAGACAAATTAGACTTTAAAATGAACGATGTAATAAGAGATGAAGAAGGACATTATATAATAGTCTTAGGGACCATCCAGCAGGAAGATCTCACAATTGTAAATATCTACGCACCGAATTCAGGGGCACCCAAATGTGTAAAACAACTAATTACAAACATTAGCAACCTCATCGATAAAAATGTCCTAATAGTAGGGGATCTCAACACTCCACTCTCAGCATTGGATAGGTCCACAAAAAGGAAAATCTTCTCAGAAACAATTGCCCTGAACGACACATTAGAACAGATGGGCCTCACAGACATCTTTAGGGTCCTTCACCCAGAAGCAAAGGAATTTACGTTCTTCTCAACTGCACACGGTACATTTTCCAAGATAGACCACATTCTGGGGCACAGGGAAGCTCTGAATAAATATAAAAGAATTGAGATCATACCGTGTACACTGTCAGACCACAATGCTTTGAAACTTGAAATCAACCACAGGAGAAACCCTGGAAAATATCCAAGAACATGGCGGCTAAGAAATAACCTACTAAAAGATGACTGGGTCAACCAAGCCATCAGAGAAGAAATTTAAAAATACATGGAAACAAATGAAAATGAAAATACAACAATCCAAACGCTCTGGGACGCAGCAAAGGCACTCTTGAGAGGGAAATATATTGCAATCCAGGCCCATCTCAAGAAACAAGAAAAATCAATAACACAAATTCTAACAGCACGCCTAAAGGAACTAGAAGCAGATCAACTAAAACAACCCAAGCCCAGCAGAAAGAGAGAAATAACAAAGATCAGAGCACAAATTAACCATATGGAGACAGAAAAGGTAGTGGAACAGATCAATGAAACCAAAAGCTGGTTCTTTGAAAAAATAAACAAAATAGACAAACCTCTAGCCAGGCTTCTCAAAAAGAAAAGAGAGAGAACTCAAATAGATAAAATTATGAATGAAAAGGGAGAAATTACAACCAATCCCTCAGAGATACAAGCAATCATCAGAGAATACTATGAAAAATTATATGCCACCAAACTTGGCAATCTGGAAGAAATGGACAGCTTCCTAAATAGCCACACGCTACCGAAACTCAAACGGGAAGAAATAGAAAATTTGAACAGACCCATAACTAGTGAAAAAATAGAATCAGTTATCAAAAACCTCCCAGCAAATAAAAGCCCTGGACCAGATGGCTTTCCTGCGGAATTTTACCAGACATTTAAAACAGAGTTAATTCCTATCCTCCTAAAGCTGTTCCAAAAAATTGAAACGGAAGGAAAACTCCCGGACTCATTCTATGAAGCCAGCATCACTTTGATTCCCAAACCAGATAGAGACCCAGCAAAGAAAGAAAATTACAGGCCAATACCCCTGATGAATATGGATGCAAAAATTTTCAACAAGATACTAGCAAATTGAATCCAACAGCATATAAAGAGAATTATCCACCACGATCAAGTAGGATTCATCCCTGGGTTGCAGGGCTGGTTCAATATTTGCAAACCAATCAACGTGATACATCTAACAAAAGAAAAGATAAGAACCATATGATCCTGTCAATAGACGCAGAAAAAGCATTTGACAAAATACAGCATCCTTTCTTAATAAAAACTCTCGAGAAAGTCGGGATAGAAGGAACATACATAAACAGCATAAAAGCCATATATGAAAAGCCCACAGCTAATATCATCCTCAATGGGGAAAAATTGAAAGCCTTCCCCCTGAGATCAGGAACACGACAGGGGTGTCCATTCTCGCCACTGCTATTTAACATAGTGCTGGAAGTCTTAGCATCAGTAATCAGACAACAAAACAAAATAAAAGGCATCAAGATTGGCAAGGAGGAAGTCAAACTTTCACTTTTTGCAGATGACATGATACTTTACATGGAAAACCCGACGGAATCCACCAAAAGCCTACTAGAACTGATTCATGATTTCAGCAAAGTTGCAGGATACAAAATCAATGTACAGAAATCGGTGGCATTTCTATATACCAACAATGAAGCAGCAGAAAGAGAAATAAAGAAGCTAATCCCTTTCACAATTGCACCAAAAACCATAAAATACTTAGGAATAAACCTAACCACAGATGTGAAAGACCTCTACACTGAAAACTACAAAAACTTATGAAGGAAATTGAGGAAGACACAAGGAAAGGGAAAAACATCCCATGCTCATGGATTGGAAGAATAAATATCGTTAAAATGGCAATACTACCCAAAGCAATCTACACATTCAATGCAATCACAATCAAAATTGCACCAGCATTCTTCTCAAAGCTAGAGCAAACAATCCTAAAATTTGTATGGAACCACAAAAGACAATAGCCAAAATAATACTGAAGAATAAAACCGAGGCGGGAGGCATCACAATCCCAGACTTTAACCTCTACTACAAAGCGGTAGTCATCAAGACTGTATGGTATTGGCACAAAAACAGACACATAGACCAATGGAATAGAATAGAAAACTCAGAAATGGACCCGCAAGTATATGGCCAACTAATCTTTGACAAAGCGGGAAAATGTATCCAATGGAAAAAAGACAGCCTCTTTAACAAATGGTGCAGGGAGAATTGGACAGCAACATGCAAAAGAATGAAACTAGACCACTTTCTTACGCCACTCACAAAAATAAATTGTAAATGGATAAAAGATCTGAATGTGAGACAGGAAACCGTCAAAATCCTAGAGGAGAAAGCAGGAAAAAGTCTCTTTGACCTAAGACGCACCAATTTCTTACTCGACACGTCTTCAAAGGCAAGGGAATTAAAAGCAAAGATGAACTATTGGGACCTCATAAGATAAAAAGCTTCTGCACAGCAAAAGAAACAACCAACAAAACGAACAGGCAACCAACGGAATGGGAAAAGATCATCGCAAATGACATATCGGATAAAGGACTAATATCTAAAATCTATGAAGAACTCACCAAACTCCACACCCGAAAAACAAACAACCCAGTGAAGAAATGGGCGGAAGATATGAGTAGACATTTCTCCAAAGAGGACATTCAGATGGCCAACAGACACATGAAACGATGCTCAATGTCACTCATCATCAGGGAAATACAAATCAAAACTACACTGTGATACCACCTCACACCAGTCAGAGTGGCTAAAATGAACAAATCAGGAAACTATAGATGCTGGCGAGGATGTGGAGAAGTAGGCACCCTCCTGCACTATTGGTGGGAATGCAAACTGGTGCAGCCACTCTGGAAAACGGTGTGGAGGTTCCTCAAAAAAATGAAAATAGAGCTACCCTATGATCCAGCAATAGCCCTTCTAGGAATCTACCCAAGAGACACAGGAATGCTGATGCATAGGAGCACGTGTACCCCAATGTTCATAGCAGCACTTTCGACAATAGCCAAATCATGGAAAGAGACCAAGTGCCCATCAACTGACGAATGGATAAAGAAGTTATGGTACTTATATACAATGGACTCCTACGTGGCAATGAGAAAAATGAAATCTGGCCATGTGTAGCCACATGGATGGAACTGGAGGGTATTATGTTAAGTGAAATAAGTCAGTCAGAAAAAGACAGATCCCATATGTTTCCACGAATAGGTGGACTTGGTGAGACTAAGCAAAAGCCAGGGGGAGGGGAAGAGGGGAAAGAAAAAAAAGACACAGAGAGGGAGGGAGATAAAACATAAGAGACTCTCAAAGACTAAGAACAAACTGAGGGTGAGGGGGATGAGGGAGGGGGTAGAGGGGGTGATGGGCATTCAAGAGGGCACATGTTGGGATGAACACTGGGTTTTATATGTAAACCAATTTGAAAATAAAGTATTATAAAATTAAAAAAAAGAATTTAGAATAATAGTCATAAGATTAATCGCTGGGCTTTAAAAATGCATAGAAGACAGCAGAGAATTCATTGCTACAGAGATCAAGGAAGTAAAAAATAGTCATGATGAATTAAAAAATGCTATAAATGAGATACAAAATAAAATGTGGCAGCCACGGAGCAGATTAAAGACGCAGAGAGTAGAATAGGTGAATTGAAGATAAAATTATGGAAAAAGAGGAAGTTGATAAAGAGAGATAAAAAAAATCCAGGATCAATAGGAGAGAATTAGAGAACTAAGTAATTCAAACAAACAGAACAATATCGGTATTATAGGAATTCCAGAAGAAGAAGAGAGAGAGAAAGGAGCTGAAGGTTTACTTGAACAAATCATAGCTGAGCACTTCCCCAATCTGAAACCCAAGACATAGAAATCAAAGAGGCACAGAGAACTCCCTTCATATATATCTTGAATTGAACAGCATGACATATCATAGTGAAACTGGCAAAATACAAGGATAAATAGAGAATTCTGAAAGGAGTTAGAGATAAATGGGCCTTAGCATACAAAGATAGACACATAAGTGTAGTATCAGACCTATCTACTGAAACTAGACAGATCAGAAAGGAATGGCAGTAAATCTTCAATGTGATGATCAGGAAAAATATGCAGCCAAGAACCTTTAATCCAGGTAGCCTGTCATTCAGAATAGAAGGAGAAATAAATGTTTTCCCAAACAAACACAAACTGAAGGAATTCATCACAACTAAACAAGCCCTGCAAGAGATCCTAAGGAGGACTTGGTGAGTGAAATGTTGCAAGGACCACAAAGTAACAGAGAATGCACTACATCCATGAAACTAACAGATAACACAATGACTCTAAACCCATATCTTTCAATAATAACACTGAATGTAAAGGGAATAAATGCTCCAATCAAAAGACATAGGGTATCAGAATGGGTAAAACAAAACAAAACAATATCTACTTGATGTCTATAAGAGACACATTTTATTTTATTTTTTTTTTATCAATTTATTGTCAAATTGGTTTCCATACAACACCCGGTGCTTATCCCAACAAATGCCCTCCTCAGTACCTGTAATCCTCTCTCCCCCCTCCCATATCCCCCTCAACCCTCAATTTGTTCTTAGGATTTAAGAGTCTCTTATGTTTTGTCTCCCTCCTTCTCTGGGGCATTTTTCCCCCTCTTCCCCTCCCCCATTGTTTTCTGCTAGGTCTCTCAAAATCCACTAATGCGTGGAGCCATACGGTGTCTGTCTTTCTCTGATTGACTTATTTCACTTAGCATAATACCCTCCAGTTCCATCCATGTTGTCACACTTGGCCAGATTTCATTCTTTCTCATTGCCGCATAGTATTCCATTGTGTATGTATACCACATCTTCTTTATCCATTCATCAGTTGATGAACACTTAGTCTCTTTCCATGACTTGGCTATTGTCGAAAGTGCTGCTATGAACATCGGGATACACGTGCCCCTATGCATCAGCACTCCTATAACTCTCGGGTACATTCTTAGCAGTGCTATTGCTGGTTCATAGGGTAGTTCTATTTCCATTTTTTTTAGGAACCTCCACACCATTCTCCAGAGTGGCTGCACCAGTTTGCATTCCCACCAACAGTGCAAGAGGGTGCCTGTTTCTCCACATCCTCGCCAGCATCTATAGTTTCCTGATTTGTTCATTTTAGCCACTCTGACTGGTGTGAGGTGGTATCTCAGTGGGGTTTTGATTTGTATTTCCCTGATGATGAGTGACATTGAGCATCGTTTCATGTGTCTGTTGGCCATCTGAATGTCCTCTTTGGAGAAGTGTCTATTCATATCTTCTGCGCATTTCTTCACTGGATTATTCGGGTGTGGAGTTTGGTAAGTTCTTTACAAATTTTAGACACTAGTCCTTTATATGATATGTCATTTACAATTATCTTTTCCCATTCTGTTGGTTCCCTATTAGTTTTATTGGTTGTTTCTTTTGCTGTGCAGAAACTTTTTATCTTGATGAGGTCCCATTAGTTCATTTTTGCTTTTAATTCCCTTGCTTTTGGAGATGTGTAGAATAGGAAATTGCTTCGGCTCAGGTTAAAAAGGTTTTTTCCTGATTTCTCCTCTAGGATTTTGATGGTTTCCTGTCTCACATTCAGGTCCTTCATCCATTTTGAGTTTATTTTTGTGAGTGGTGTAAGGAAGTGGTCTAGTTTCATTCTTCTGCATGTTGCTGAAGAGACCCATTTTAGACTTGAGGACACTTTCAGATTGAAAGTGAGGGGATGGAGAACTATCTATTATGCTACTGGAAGTCAAAAGAAAGCCGGAGTAGCCATACCTATATCAGACAAACTAGACTTTAAATTGAAGGCTAAAACAAGAGATGAAGAAGGGCATTATATAATAATCACAGGGTACACCCATCGGGAAGAGCTAACAATTATAAATGTCTATGCAATGAATTTGGTAGCACCCAATTTTATAAAACAATTAATCACAAATATAAACAATCATATTGGTAAGAATGTGGTAACTGCAGGGGACTTTAATACTCCACTTACAGCAATGGACAGATCATCTAGACAGAAAATCAGTAAAGAAACGGTGGCCCTGAATGATGCATTGGACAAGGTGGACTTGAAAGATATATTTAGAACTATACATCCCAAAGGGAAGAATATACTTTCTTCTCGAATGCACATGGAACATTCTCCAAGATAGATAAAGAAACTGGGTCATAAAGCAGCCCTCAAAATTTACAAAAGAATTGAGATCATACCATGT
This sequence comes from Paguma larvata, assembly GCA_030068075.1. Classification (NCBI taxonomy): domain Eukaryota; kingdom Metazoa; phylum Chordata; class Mammalia; order Carnivora; family Viverridae; genus Paguma; species Paguma larvata. Next base: position 83,933 of record JAINVK010000273.1, read on the forward strand.
ACACTTTAAGATTGCAATCCTGTGAAACTTGAAATCAACCAAAGAAAAAGTCTGGAAAACCTCCAAAAGCATTGAAGTTACAGAACATCCTGCTAAAGAACGAATGAGTCAACCAGGCAATAAGAGAAGAAATTAAAAATATATATGGAAGCAAATGAAAAGGAAAATACAAGACTCAAAACCCTTTGGGATGCAACAAAGGCAGTCCTAAGAGGAAAATATGTTGCAATCCAGGCCTATCTCAAGAAACAAGAAAAATCCCAAATACGAAATCTAACAGCACACCTAAAGGAACTAGAAGCAGAACAGCAAAGACACCCCAAACCCAGCAGAAGATAAATAATAAAAAATCAGGAGAGATAAACAATACAGAATCTGAAAAAAAACAGTAGAAAGTATCAATGAAGCTAAGAGTGTTTTTTTTTTTTTAAATAAACACAATTGATAAACCTCTAGCCAGGCCTCTCATAAAGAAAAGATAGAGGACACAAATAGATAAAATCACGAATGAAAATGAATTTATTACAACAAATCCCACAGAAATTTTCAGGGAATACTATGAAAAATTATATGCCAACGAACAGGACAACCTGGAAGAAATGGACAAATTCCTAAACACCCATACACTACCAAAACTTGAATGGAAAGAAATAGAAAATTTGAACAGACCCATAACTGGTGATGAAATTGAATCAGTTATCAAAAATATACTAATAAATAAGAGTCCTGGACTAGACAACTTCCCTGGGGAATTCTACTAGATATTTAAAGCATAGTTAATACCTATAAATCTCAAGCTGTTCAAAAGAATAGATATGGAAAAAAATCTTCTGGATTCATTCTACAAAGCCAACATTACTTTGATTCCCACACCAGACAGAGACCCAGCAAAAAAAGAAAAAAGAGAGAGAACTACAGGACAATATCTTTGATGAACACGGATGCAAAAATTCTCACTAGATATTACAAAATCAAATTCAACAGTATCTAAGAAGAATTATTCACCATGATCAAGTGGGATTCAAATCTGGGCTGCAGGGATGGTTCAGTTATTCACAAATCAATCAATGTGATACATCACGTTAACAAAAGAAAGGATAAGAACCATATGATGCTGTCAATAGATGCAGAGAAAGCATTTGACAAAATCTAGCATCCTTTCTTAATAAAAACCCTCAAGAAAGTCAGGATAGAAGGAACATACCTCGACATCATACAAATTCATATATGAAAAGCCCACAGCGAATATCATCCTCAATGGGGAAAAACTGAGAGCTTTACCCCTGAGATCAGGAACACGACAGGGATATCAACTCTCACCACTGTTGTTTAACATAGTGTTGGAAGTCCTAGTATCAACAATCAGACAACAAAACGAAATAAAAGGCACCAAAATTGGCAAAGAAGAAGTCAAACTTTCACTTTTCACAGATGACATAGTACTGTACATGGAAAATCCAAAAGACTACACCAAAAGCCTGCTAGAACTGATACATGAATTCAGCAAAGTCACATGCCACAAAATAAATGTACAAAAATCCATTGCATTTCTAGACACCAATAATGAAGCAACAGAAAGAGAAATCAAGAGGCTGATCCCTTTCCAATTGCACCAAGAACCATAAAATACTTAGGAATAAACCTAACCAAAGATGTAAAATATCTTTATGCTGAAAACTATAGAAAACTTATAAAGGAAATTGAAGAAGACACAAATAAATGGAAAAACATTCCATGTTCATGGATTATAAGAATAAATATTGTTAAACGTCAATACTACCCAAAGGAATCTATGCATTCAATGTAATCCCAATCAAAATTGCACCAGCATTCTTCTCAAAGCCAGAGCAAACAATCCTAAAATTTGTATGGAACCACAAAAGACCCCGAAAAGCCAAAGTAATATTGAAGAAGAAAACTAAAGCAGGAATCATCACAATCTCAGAGTTTAGCCTCTACTAAAAAGTTGTAATCAAGACAGTATGGTATTGGCACAAAAACAGACACATAGACCAATGGAATAGAATAGAAAACCCAGAAGTGGACCCACAAATGCACAGCCAGCTAATCTTTGACAAAGCAGGAAAAAGTATCCAATAGAAAAAAGACAGCCTCTTTAACAAATGGTGCTGGGAGAACTGGACAGCAACATGCAGAAGACTGAAATTAGACCACTTTCCTACACCATGCACAAAAATATGCTCAAAATAAATGAAAGAACTGAATGTGAGACACGAAATATCAAAACCCTAAAGGAGAAAGCAGGAAACCACAACTTTGACCTCAGTAGCAGCAATTTATTACTCGACACATCTCCAAAGGCAAGAGAATTAAAACCAAAAATTAACTATTACGACCTCATCAAGATAAAAAGCTTCTTCTCCGAAAAGGAAACAATCAACAAAAGTAAAAGGCAACCGACAGAATGGGAAAACATATTTGTAACTGACATATCAGATAAAGGGCTAGTATCCAAAATCTATAAAGAACTTACCAAACTCGACACCTGAAAAACTAATAGTACAGTGAAGAAATGGGCAGAAGTCATGAAAACTTGGCCAACAAGTGGTAGCCAGCAGACACATGAAATGATCCAGGTGGCCAACAGACACATGAAATGATGCCCCTCATTGCTCATCATCAGGGAAATATAAATCAAAGACACAATGAGATACAACCTCACGCTGGTCAGAGTGGCTAAAATGAACAAATCAGGAGACTATAGATGCTGGCAAGGATGTGGAGAAATGGGAACCCTCTTGCACTGTTGGTGGGAATGCAAACTGGTGTAGCCATTCTGGAAAACAGTGTGGAGGTTCTTCAAAAAACTAAAAATAAGAGTACCCTGTGACACAGCAATAGCACTGCTAGGAATTTACCCAAGGGATACGGGAGTGTTGATGCATAGGGGCACATGTACCCCAATGTTTATAGCAGCACTTTCAACAGTAAGCAAAATACGAAAAAAGCCTAAATACCCATCAACTGATGAATGGATAAAGAAGATGTGATTTATATTTACAATGGAATACTACTTGGCAATGAGGAAGAATGAAACCTGGCCATTTGCAGCAACATGGATGGAACTGGAGGGTATTATGCTAAGTGAAATAAGTCAGTCAGAGAAAGAAAGATATCGTATGTTTTCACTCATACATGGATCTTGAAAAACTTAACAGAATACCATGGGGGGGGGGAAAGGGAATGAAAAGTTACAAACAGAGAGGGAGGGAGGAAAACCATGAAAGACTCTTAAATACAGGGAACAACCTGAGGGTTGATGGAGGGAGGGGGAGAGGGGAATGTGGGTGATGGGCATTGGGGAGGGCACTTGTTAGGATGAGCTCCGGATGTTGCGTGGAAACCAATTTTGCAATAAATTATATTAAAAATTAAATTAAATTAAAATAAAGGGAAAAAAAAGAAGAAAGACCTGTACCCTGAAAACTATAAAACATTGATGGAAGAAATTTAAGATGACAAAAAGAAATGGAAACATATTCCACGATCATTGATCAGAAGAACAAATATGTTTGAAACGTCTATATCACCCAAAGCAATCTACTCATTTAATGCAATCCCTATAATTTTTTACAGAGCTAGAACAGGCAATCCTAACATTTCTATTGAACCACAGGGACCCCAAAGTTCCAAAGCAATCCTGAGAGAGAAAAGCAAAGGTGGATGAATGACAATTCCAGACTTCAAGTTGTATTACTGGCACAAAAATAGACACACATATCCATAGAACAGAATACATTCAAGTGGCTAACAGACACATGAAAAGATGCTCAACATAACTCATCCTCAGTTAAATACAAATCAAACCACAGTGAGATACCAGATCACACCTGTCATAATAGCTAACATTAACAATTCAGGAAACCACAGATGTTGGTGAGGATGTGGTAAAAGATGAACCGTTTTAAACAGCTGGTGAGAATGCAAACTGGTGCAGCCACTCTGGAGAAAAGTATGGAGTTCCTCAAAAAATTCAAAATAGAATACCCTACGATCCAGCAATTGCACTACTAGGGATTTATTCAAAGGATATAAAAATGCTGATTCAAATGTTCATATGCAATGAAATGTTTATAACAGTGCTATCAACAAGAGCCAAATTATGGAAAAAGTCTAAATGTCCGTCAATTGATGAGTAGATAAAGGATATGTGGTATCTATATACATACTATGGTATAGATAGATAGATTATATATATATATATATATATATATATATATATATATATATATATACACACACATATGTATGTATATATATATGATATAAAGAAGATGTGGTATATATATCATATATATATGATATAATGATTATATTATATTTATATAAACCACATCTTGTGTGTGTAAATAAAACACATATTTAATTAAAGACCTAAATGTGAGACCCCAAACCATAAACATACTAGAACAGAACACAGGTAGTAACTCCTTTGACATCAGCCACAGCAACTTCTTTCAAGATTTGTCTCCTGAGGCATGAGAAAGTAAAGGAAAAATTAACTCTTAGGACTGTACCAAATAAAAAGCTTCTACTCAGTGAAGAAAACAATCAACAACACTAAAAAGCAACTTATGAAATGGGAGAATATATTTACAAATGACAATTCTAATAAATGGCTAATATCCAAATTATATAAAGAACTGATATAGGGGTACCTACATAGTTGGTTAAGCCTCCAACTTCAGCTGAGGTCATGAACTCACAGTTCCTTAGTTTGAGCCCCACATCAGACTCTGGGCTGACAGCTCAGAGCCTGGAGCCCAATTAAGATTCTGTGTCTCCCTCTCTCTCTTCCCATACACCACTTGCACTCTCTCTCCCTCTCTCTTCCAAAAATAAATAAATATTTGAAAAATTAAAAGAGGAACTGATAAAACACAAGGCCCCTCAAAATAATAATTCAATTAAAACTTGGCAAAGACAGGAAAAGATATTTCTCCAAAGAATATATACAAATGGAGCAGACACATGAAAAATGCTTACCATCACTTATCATCAGGGAAATAGAAATCAAAACCACAATGAGAAACTACATCACATCTGTCAGAATGGTGAAAATCAACAACACAGGAAGCAGTAGGTGTTGGCAAGGATGTGCAGAAAAGGGAATTGTTCTTGGGAATGCAAAATGGTGCAGCCACTGTGGAAAACAATATGGAAGTTCCTCTAAAAGTTAAAAATGCTACTACCTTATGATCCAGCAGTAGCACTATTGGGTATTTACCCAAGGAATAAAAGAACACTAATTCAAAAGGAAACATGTGCTTGTATGTATATAGCAGCATTATTTGCAATAGCCAAGATATGAAAGCAGCCAAGTGTCCATCAATAGATGAATGGATAAAGAAGATGTGATATATATACAATGGAATACCATTCAGCCATAAGAAGGAATGCAATCTTTCCATCTGCAAGGACATGAATGGAACTAGAGAGTATAATACTAAGTGAAATAAGTCAGTCAAAAAAAGACAAATATCAAATAATTTCACTCATATGTGGAATTTAAGAAATAAAAAAGCAAAGGGAAAAAAGTAAGAGTTTATACACAATCAAGAAATAGACTATTAATAATAGAGAACCAGAGGGAAGTACCAGAGGGAAGATGGAATGCAGTGTTAGTTAAATAAGTGATGGGGATTAAGAGGTGTACTTATCATAATGAACACAGGGTGATATATGGAATTGTAGACTTGAAACTAACATAAATCTGCATGTTAACTAACTGGAATTAAAGAAACAAAAATGAAAATACACTTTAAAGAAATAAAGGATATCATTTACTTGGTGAATTACCTGATAAATGAGTTATAGCACTCTTGGCATGTCTGCAGTGGGTTAAGAGCAAACTTTGAGGAAGTTAAAGTGCCCTCTAAGGCACATAGCACAGAGTCTCCTCCTCATGTGGCCTCCTTCTGATAACTTGCATGCAGAAATATTTAGTAGTAGTTGTGCAGGCATTGAAGAAGGATCAGGATGACAATATTTTACAGATAAAGGAGGCTTAGCAATGGAAGGTCAGTGGGAAATCCTCCGTGCATGCCATACTCTTGATCCACCTAAAATACAGATTCATTATGTATGAATTCCTTGAACCATCACCCAACCTTGGTCTGTGTCCAGCATTATCTTTATTAGTGACCATGCCAAAACATGATCTTTGGCTATGTGGAGATCACTTCTAATGAGCAAGATAGAAGTGAAAGTGGTGGAGGGAACCATGTGGTTAGCAGGAATGGTGGACAACACCATTGGGTCATTTAAAATAGAGACCTGCAGAGGAACCAAGATGGTGGAACAGCACAGAAGTTTTTCTTTTTCTGTCTCACGTCCATGAAATACAGCCAGATCAACAATAAACCATCCTGCACACCTAGAAAACTGATTTGAGGATTAACACAATCTGCACAACCTGAACCACAGAACTCAGCAGGTATGTGGCACAGAGAGGTGAACTGGGGAAGAGAGAAGGTGCAGAGTGCAGGGAGCTGTTTTGCTTGTGGAGAGAGGACAGAGATGGGGGGAGAGTATGGGAAAGGCAACCCCCCCACCAAAGGCAGCTGAAGAGAAAGTGGAAAAGTGGAAACAGCCACAGGGACTAAACTAAAAAGGGAGAAAGGAGAAGGGAGAGGGTTTAAATTCCATTAAGACTCTATAAACAGGGAGGAGTCTGAAACTCTGCAGCTGGATACCTGGTGGTGCTCTGGTGGGAAAGGCTAATCCCCAGTAGCAGAGTGGGGTCGGGAGGTTCTCAGGCCACACAGGGAGAAGTGATTCCACTGCTGGAAGAACATTTGGTAGAGATTGTGTGGCCACCTGGTCCCAGCAGACCCCAGAGAACAACCATATTCACTGGTACTGGAACAAGGTCATTAAGGGTGAAGCCTGGTGCCAGATGTGGGTTGTGATTTTCCATAATCCCTTAAACGTTGCTGCTACATGATTGCATCAACTTTGTCTGGGGCAGGCTGGCACCCAGGTGCAGTCTCTGGGCATCAGAAGCAGCACGTCCCATGATGGTTCCTGGCTGCTGCTGCACCTGGCCATTGCCTGGTGAGACTCACCCCGAGAGGATTTGAGCAGGTCAAAGCTACAGTCCCTCAGAAGTGAGGGGTCAGGAATCACAGCCGCATCTGAGATAAAACTCAAGAGGGAGGTGCCACCTGGAAAGCTGATGGCTTGGTAACAGACTAAAAGCAAGGAGTGGATGGAAGCCAGAGACAAATTATGGATGCATGATTGCTAGTCAGGCAGAGCACATAGTTCCAATACTAGAAACTGTGTAGCTCGGTGATGTCATTTTCACCCCCCCCCCCCGCACATGCACATACAAACCTTCAGGTCCCACAACAATCCACACCAATAAGCTAATCAGCACCATCGAGTGGAGAAGGGAGCCATTACTCTAAGCCCCACCCAACTGGGCCAAATTCGCTTTTCAGGAACACCACAAGTCTCTCCACTGCTTAGTTTATGGACTATAAAGTGCTTCATAGTTGGACTTCTATGGGGAAACGATATAATTTCAATCATATTTCAGTTTATTCATTGATCCAGCTATTCAATTTTCTTTTTTTGTTTATTGCTTTTTCTTCATTAGAGAAAGAAAAAAATCTTATTTTCAATTTTTATTAAAAATATTTTTTATTTCTTTTCTACTAATTTTTTTACTTTTTGTAAATTTTTCAAATTCTATTTTACTTCCATCATTTCAATTTTTTCTATTTCATTGCATTCTTTTTCTCAAATTTTCAAACATTATTTGATTTTGTATGTGTGCATTGTTTTTAATTTTTTAAATTTTAATTTTTTTTACCTCATTAATTCCTTTTCTTCCCTCAAAATGACGAAATGAAAGAATTCACCCCAAAAGAAAAAGCAGGAAGGAACTAGCCAGGGACTTAATTAATGTAGATACAAGCAAGATTTCTGAACCAGAATTTAGAATCACGATAAAAGAATAATAATAGCTGGGGACGAAAATAGATTAGAATTTCTCCCTACGGAGATGAAAGAAGTAAAAGTTAGGATGAAATAAAAAATGCTATAACTGAGCTGCAATCTCGAATGGATGCCACAGCGGCAAGGGTGGATGAGGCAGAGTAGGGAATCAGTGATATAGAGGACAAATTTATGGAGAATAATGAAACATAAAAAAGAGGGAGACTAAGGCAAAAGAGAACAATTTAAGAATTAGAGACTTTGGTGACTCAGTAAAAAGGAACAACATCAGAATTATAGGGGTCCCAGAAGATGAAGAGAGAGAAAAAAGGGTAAAAGGGTTATGTAAGCAAATCAAGGCAGAAAACTTTCCTAACCTGGGGAAAGGCACAGACATCAAAATCCAGGAAGCACAGAGGACTCCCACAAGATTCAACAAAAACCGACCATCACCGAGGCATATCATAGTCAAATTCACAAAAGCGCAGGCAAGAAAAGAATCATGAAAGCAGCAAGGGGAAAAAAAAATCCTTAACCTACAAGGGAAGAAAGGTCAAGTTTGCAGCAGACCTATCCACAGAAACTTGGCAGGACAGAAAGGAATGGCAGAATATATTCAATGTGCTGAATCAGAAAAATAGGCAGCCAAGAATTTTTTATCCGGCAGGCTGTCATTCAAAATAGACGGAGAGATTAAAAGTTCCCTGGAAAAAAAAAACAAAAATTAACAGAGTTCGTGACCACTAAACCGGCCTCTCAAGAAGTTTTAAGGGGGACCATCTGAGGAGAGAAAAGATGGGGGAAAAAAGAGACCAAAAGTAACAAAGACTATAAGGGACAAGGGAACACTGCCAGAAACTCCAACTCTACAAGAAACATAATGGCAATAAACTCATATCTTTCAGTGCTCACTCTAAATGTCAATGGACTAAATGCTTCAATCAAAAGACATAGGGTCACAGAATGGGTAAGGAAACAAGATCCACCTATATGCTGTTTACAAGAGACCCACTGTAGACCTAATGACACCTTCAGATTGAAAGTAAGGGGATGGAGAACCATCTATCATGTAATGGTCAACAAAAGAAAGCCAGAGTAGCCATACTTATATCACAGAATTTACACATTATAATAAAGACTGTAACAAGAGATGAAGAGAGGCATTATATCATAATTAAGGGGTCTATCCGTCAAGAAGACATAACAATTGTAAACATTTATGCTTCAAATGTGGCAGCACCCAAATATATAAATCGATTAATCACAAACATAAAGAAAATCATTGATAATAATACCATAAGATAGGGGACTTCAACACCCCACTTACAGCAATGAACAAATCATCTTAACAGAAAATTAATAAAGAAACAATGTCTTTCATTGATACACCGGACTAGATGACCTTAACAGATATATTCAGAACATTTCATCCTAAAGCATCAGAATATACAGTCTTTTCCAGTGCACATGGAATGTTCTCCAGAATAGACCACATACTAGGACACAAATCAGCTCTCAACAAGTACAAAAAGATCAAGATCATACCATGCGTATTTTCAGACCACAACACTGTGAAACTCAAAATCGACCACGAGAAAAATTTTGAAAAGATAACTGATACTTGGAGGCTAAAGAACATCCTACTAAAGATTGAATGGGCTAACCAAGAAGTTAAAGAGGAAATTAAAAAGTACATGGAAGCCAATGAAAATGATAACACCACAGACCAAAACTTCTGGTTTGCAGCAAAGGCAGTCATAAGAGGATAGTATATAGGAATCTAGGCCTTCCTAAAGAAGGAAGAAAGGTCTCAGATACACAAGTTAACCTTACGCCCCCAAGAGTTAGAAAAAGAACAGCAAATAAAACCCAAAAACAGCAGAAGACAGGAAATAATAAAGATTAGAGCAGAAATAAATGCAATAAAAAAAAACAGTAGAACAGATCAATGAAACCAGAAGCTTTTCTTTGAAAGAATTAATAAAATTGATAAACCACTAGCTTCTTTGATCAAAAAGAAAAAGGAAAGGAACCAAATAAACAAAATCAAGAATGAAACAGGAGAGAACACAACCTAATACAGCAGAACTAGAAACAACAATAAGAGAATATTATGAGCAATTATAAACCAATAAAATGGGAAATCTGGAAGTAATGGACAAATTCTTAGAAACATATAAACTACCAAAACTGAAACAAGAAGAAATAGAAAATTTGAACAGATACATAACCAGTGAAAACATCAAATTAGTAATCAAAAATCTCCCAAAAAACAAGAGTCCAGGGCCAGATGGCTTTCCAGGGGGAATTTTACCAAACATTTAAGGAAGAGATAACACCTATTCTCTTGAAGCTGTTCCAAAACATAGAAATGGAAGGAAACCTTCCAAAATCTTTCTATGAAACCAGCATTACCTTGATTCCAAAACTAGACAAAGACCCCACTAAAAAAGAGAATTATAGAAAAATTTCCCTGATGAACATGGACGCAAAAATCCTCAACAAGATATTAGCCAACTGGATCCAAAATTATTTACCACGACCAAGTGGGATTTACATCCGTGATGCAAGGCGGGTTCAATATCCGCAAACGATCAATGTAATTCACCACATCAATAAAAGAAAGTACAAGAACCACATAATCCTCTCAATAGATGCAGAGAAAACATTTGACAAAATTACAGCATCCTTTCTTGATAAAATTCCTTGAGAAAGTAGGAATAGAAGAATCATATCTCGGGATCATAAAAGCCATGAATGAAAGACCCAATGCTAATATCATCCTCAATAGGGAAAAATTGAGAGCTTTCCCCCAAAGGTCAGGAACAAGACAAGGATGTCCACTCTGGCCACTGTTTTTCAACATAGTATTGGAAGTCTTAGCCTCAGTAGTCAGACAACACAAAGAAATAAAAGGCATCCAAATCTGCCAGGAGGAGGTCAAACTTTCACTCTTCACGGATGACATGATACTCTATATGAAAAATCCAAAATATTCCACCAAAAAATTGCTAGAACCGATCTAGGAATTCAGCAGCGCCGCAGAATATAAAATCAAAGCACAGAAATCGGTTGCATTCCTATACACCAACAATGAATGAACAGAAAGAGAAATCAAGGAATGGATCCCATTACAATTGCACCAAAAACCATAAAATACCTAGGAATAAATCTAACAAAGAGATGAAAAATATATACACTGAAAACTATAGAAAGCTTATGAAAGAAATTGAAGAAGACACAAAAAAATGGAAAAAAACTTCCATGCTCCTGGATAGGAAGAACAAATATTGTTAAAATGTCAATACTACCCAAAACAATCTACATATTCAATTCCATCCCTATCAAGGTATCACAAGCATTCTTCACAGAGCTATAAGAAACAATCCTAAAATTTGTATGGAACCAGAAAAGATCCTGAATAGCCAAAGCAATCTTGAAAAAGAAAACCAAAGCTGGAGTAATCACAATTCCTGACTTCAAGCTATATTATAAAGCTGCAATCATGAATACAGTATGGTATTGGCACAAGAACAGCACTCTGATCAATGGAACAGAATAGAGAACCCATAAACGGACCCACAAACGTATGGCCAACTCATCTCTGACAAAGCAGGAAAGAATATTCAATGGAATAAATATGGTCTTTCCAGCAAGTGACGCCAGGATAACTGGACATCAACATGCAGAAAAATGAACATGGACCACTTTCTTACACCATACACACACACACACACACACACACACACACACACACACACACACACAAACTCAAACTGGATGAAAGACCTAAATTTAAGACAGGAAGCCATCAAACTCCTTGAAGAGAAATCAGGCAAAAACCTCTTTGACCTTGGCCGTGGCAACTTCTTACTCAACACAACTCCAAGGGCAAGGAAAACAAAAGCAAAAATTAACAGATCAGTGAAACAATCCCACTTACGATTGCACCAAAAGCCATTAGATACCCAGAAATCAACCTAACCAGAGGTATAAGACCTGAATGCTGAAAACTTATGAAGGAAAAGGAAGAAGACCCAAAGAAATGGGAAAACATACCATGTTCATGGAATTGACATACAAACATTGGGAAAATATCTAAACTGCCCAAAGCATTCGACACAGTTAACGCAATCCCTGTCAAACTACCACCAGAGGTAGAACAAACAATCCTAAAATTTGTATAGAATCACAAAAGGCCCATAATATATTAAGCAATCCGGAAAAAGTAAAGCAAAGCTGGAGGCATCATTGTTGAACATATACCTAAGAGCACATTAAAAACAACAAAGAAGAAAAAAAAAACTGCTTAATGATTTATTGTAACTGCCTCACTTATTGCAAGAATGCTTTTTTTTTTATTTTGTCTTTATGCTTCTAGTTCAGCAATAATAGAATAAAGTCAGATGTTTGGCACTCACCTATTTAATATCGATGAAGAATAAAATGAGAGAATGTGTTACTATGAAGTTTCAATGTTTCTTTATGATGTTTTCTAATCAGAAGTGTTTCAAAATGTTCAAATTCATCCTTCCTGGAAGATGGCAGAATTGGACAAAATCCAGGAACCCACAAATAACACACTGTGGTTTCCAGTGAATTTAGACATATCAGTTACCTGTTTGGAGGTCTCCCAGAATTACTCAAAGCCTAGCTTCTAGAGGACTTTCCACTTTAGTCACATATGTTATTATAATGTCCATATACCAAAGACATAAAAACAAAGAGTGATATGTTCGTAGGTGTTTAATAAAATCTAAAGAAATGTATCATGCTGCAAAGCAATCAGGTTAGATATTAAATAGGTAGAGAATATAAAACCCAAATGCACTTCAAAGCAGGTGGTTCTGGAAAGATCCCACCTCACTTAAGTGGCAAGAAGAGACTGAGATCGGGGTCAGAGTCAGGAGCGACTGGTCTGTCCTCAGAAAGTGACAAGAAATTCTAGGCGGGCTCCCACTCTGGTCATGTCCTACTACACAGCAATTAGTTTTTGATGTTGGAGAAGAAAGGTTGTTCTTCTGTTACTGAGAACTCAGTGCTTGACACAGTTGCCTTGGCCAAGATCGTTGCTCCCTGCTCTCTACCAACCTCTCAGAAGGCCTGTGTTTCCTACATCCTGAGATACTAACGGTTTGTCCATGCCAAGTCCATATTTTGGGGTCAGGGTACCTGACTTTTGCCCACAGACCTCCCTGGTATAGCTAGTGGATGTTCCACTTCTCTCCAGGCCACAGGTCTTTCTTAATCCTTGGAAACCAAACTTGCCCAGGGAATTGTGCTAGTTAACATTATCTACAGCTTCATTATGTTCTCATCTGAAATGAATAACTTTAGCCCTCAGTGTATCCTTTTAAATTCCCTTACACATATCCTATCCGGGTGTTCATTCTGTGACATTCAGTACTGGAGTCTGGCAGAATTTTTCACCAATTTTTATTGTGGAGTCATTCCAAGTTCCCATAAATTCGGAATAGCATGAGGAACAGGTGCTTCTGGGGTGTCTGCCACGTCTAACTTGGGAACAGAAGGTATTAGGGACTTGAATATTTTAAGCACATGTGGATTCCTTGTGCTTAGTGGCAAGTGATATTGGGATACAGTTTGCCTCACTTCTGTGGCAAAAGTTAATGGAGATGGGGCCTTCACAGTCAAGCAGAAGCAAAAACAAAAAAAAATGTCATACAGATAGCACTGATTAATTCCCATCGAGCATACATAAAGTTTGTTTTCTACCTCCTCAACAAATAGTTTCTGATATCAAGGGGAAAATGTTTCCTTCCAAAAAACTTGGAGCCTTGAAGTCTTATGTTTGTGCAGTGTCTACTCCTGTGCTCTTTGCCCCAACCATAGACTCCCTGAGCATCCTGATTTCTGAGCCTCTAAGGCTTCATGCATGCCCAGTCTGTTCCCCCAGCAGGTGAAGGTAGAAAGAAAATACTCAAAAACTAAACAAAAAAAAAATAGACCCCAGGCCCACATACTTGGGCATCAGCACATACTGAGACTCCGCCCTACAAATCTACATTGCTTTTACCCACTGACAGGAAAAGCTGCAAAGCTGACAAGAGACCCAAGGTCTCCTACATTGTTTGAGGTAAAATGTAGGTTTTTTTGTGCTACATTAGGGCTCCCAGGTGTGCCTAAAATATGTTCCATTTCTATGCAGCATACAGGTTTTCCATACTCCTGGGACACCAAGTTTCTCTGGGGAATTGTGCCAATAATTTCATTCACAGCTTTATTCTATTATCTGAGACAAAGCATTTGTACCAAAGTTCATCCCTTCCAAATTCCTTGGTATTTTTCTTACAAGGTTTTCCTGTGAGGGATTGAGAGTCTGAGCCTGGAAGTATTTCTCTATGATTGTAATTGTAGATTCCTGCTAAGTTCCCCGAAATCCAGGATAACTTGGGCAATCGGTTCTCCATTGGCTCATCTGCACTTCCCATCTTGGCAATAGAAGGCAAAAAGCATAGGAAATTGTTCTGCACAAGAGACTTTACTGTGGTTAGGGGAAAGTGTTATTGGGAGGGGGCCATCATCACTCTTGTGCAAGGGGAGATGGAGATCAGAGGTCAGAGTCCAGAATCCTGTGGCTGTTAGTCAGAGAGTGCCCACATTCACAAGGAACTAACACATAGCAATTCTAAGGAAATATTGTCTTCCTTTACTGAGTCCTCTGTGCTTGGCATGCTTCTGCTGGCCTATTTCCCTGATCCTACTTCCACCTGTGAGGTTCCTGCATTCTGAGAAGATTCAAGTTTGGACATGAGCATTGTTCTTCCCCAGGTGGTCAGGGAAAACACTGCATTCCAGGACTCTGGGATCAGAACCCTGTTTCACAGACATGGTTGCCAGCCAGCACAAAGAAGCCAACATTCAGGTATATCATGTGTGCCTCTACCCACTGAATGGAAGAGTGAGACAAGAGCCCGAATAATTACTTCCCATTCAAGTTCAGGATGCAGTGCTGTTGTGGCTGGTACTTACCTCCATTCCAATCCCATGGGGGTTTCCTTCTTACTCTCTGGACACCACACTTGCCTAGGAAATGGTGCTCATGTCAGCAGTCCCAGCTTTATTACACTGTCAACTGAGGTGAAGAACTTTGGCGCTCAATGTGTTTCTTCCCATTTATTTCATTATTTTTATTATTAATTATTATTAATAATCAGTTCTTCCCTGTTGGGCCTTGTGGGCAGTAGAATGGAAGCCTCTTCTCTGATTTTAATTATCAAGATTTTTATTCAAGTTCCCTGAATGTGGGATGGCTTGGACAATGGGTGCCTCATGGCCATCCCTGCGAAACGTACATTGATGATAGGAACCAGGAGTCATAGGGCATTGGAAAGTTCATTACAAGAGATTTGCCTGTGGATAAAAGGGTTCTGTTGAAAGCAGCCTGCCTTATATCTAGGGAAAAGTAAATATATTATAATATATATAAGGAGTCAGGGGCAATGCAGCTGTCACCCAGACAGCAATCTCCCAGCTATTGGCAGCAAGCTCACACTCCCATCCTGGGCCAACCTGGACAAATCCATTTCTTATAGCACTGAGGAAACATTGTCCTGTTCTTACAGGTATATGGTGCTTGGCAGGCTGTGGTTGGTGTGACAATGGGCACCCTGCTAAGACCTTCTCCCCTGCTGCCTGAAATGCCTGCATTCAGAGCAGCTGAAATTTTACCTATGTGCATTGCAGTCCCTGAGCTTGTCAACACAGAAATAGGTCAATGGAAGTTTAAAGACCAGTGCCCAGTTCCATACACTTAAGTGTTAGCTGAGAGCCAACACCACCATCACCTAATTACCACTTCCTCTATCCAATGGAGTAAAGGGCTAAAGGGCTGGAAAAACTGTAAGAGCCAAAGACTCCTTGACCTATCTGAGCTAAAGACGCATAGATTTCACAGACAGAGTTCTCAGGTTTAGTGGATGAATTAATCCCTTTTACCTGACCCACATGTGTTTGTTTCCCTTTCCCCAGTGTAGAAGTGCCATTGTTATGAAGACAACCAGGTTCAAATAGAGTATACTATTCACTTTATTCTAGCATGATCCCACACTCAAAGGAAATGATAAACTTTGGCCATCCATGTGTCCATTCTCATTCCCTTTCTTTTGTCATTTTTTAAATTTAAGGTTTATTTATTTTTGAAAGAGAGACAGAGAGGGAGAGGGAGCATTATCAGAGTAGGGGCAGAAAGAGGGAGACATATTATTTGAAAGAGGCTCCTTGCGGTGCATGCAAAGCCCAAAGGGGGGCTTTGACCTGAGATGAAATCAAGAGTCTACTGATTAACAAACGGAGCCACTCATGCATTCCATCCCTTGCTGTTATTCTCACTGTATCTTGCTTTCCACCAGGCAATGTGGGTCTGTACAAATCTCATTGAAAAACCGGAGTTTGGTGGAATGCTCCCACTCTGCTCCCATGCTAACTGAAAGCAATCTGTTCCCGATATACAAAAGCATTGATTGACCTCCTGTCACAGATGACTTGGTGTTTGAAAGGTTGGAGTTGGCATAGTAATAGACAGCAGAACTCCAACCACTGGCTGCTACGGATGCTTTCATTCTGAAGACCAGACACGTCACCCATTTGCAGTATTTTTCAGGACTCTATATGGACAGAAACAGCCCATTCAAGGACTAGTGCACCAGAGCCACTTTCCAAATACTTGAGGGTCTATCACAAGCCATAACCTGCTAACTATGAATCATTACTGCCTCAAAGGACGGAGGGGAAAAAAAAAACAATTACAGAAACTTTCCATCTCCTTCCTAAGGAACAATGCAGATTTCCCTTTGTTTTTGCCCACAGATTGTTCTTACTCCTGAGACAACCATTTAGTCAAGAGATTGTGCTAGTCAATTCATTTTTTGCTATATCCCATTCTCTTCTGTGATAAAGAACTTTGGCCTTCTGTGTATCCTTCTCCTTCCTGTTTCTCTTTTCCACGCTAGGTTATCCCTTTTGTCCTTTCAGGGATAGTTTCTCAGAGCAATTTTCTCTACTTTTAATGAGAGACTCTGGCAGATTTTTGCCACTCTGGGATACTGTGGGCCAAAGGGTATGTCAAAAATTGCCTTTCAGTACTGTGTTGACAGATGTAGGCCCAGCGCTTTCCAAGGTTCCTGTCAGGATTGATCATGTGTAGTCAGGTCAGAGATATTGGCAGGAAGGCAATGAGATTGTCACTCACATAGTGAGTATCCAGTCTTTATTAATGAACTCTGACTCTGGTCTGTGCTAACCAAGAGCAATCAGTTTCTGATATCCCTAAGGAAAAAATGCCTTCCTGTGAGTAGTTGCAGTTTGGCTGGCTAATATAAGAAATGAAGGTTAGCCAACTTTTCTCCCTCCCCGGCCATTAAAGATGCTTTCACTTTGAAGATCAGTTGGTACCCACATGTGCAATACTCTCAAGGACCTGCTTAGCACAGAAAGACACCATTCAAGAAGTACTGCACCACAGCCCAGTTTCAAACACTTGAGCATTAGCCTGGAGCACAAATCCACTACTCTTCAATCACGGCTTTCTCTATCCACTAAAAGAATGGAAAGAGAAAACAGTGAACTCCAGAAGCTTTACGTCTCTTTTTCAAGTAAGAATACAGGCATCTTGCCATAAGGTCTCCCACTGTAGATGATGGAGGTTTCCCTTTGCACTGGCCCATATGTGTTTCTTATTCCTGAGAAATTAATCTTGCCAAGAGACTCTACTAGTCATGCCATCCTCAGATTTATCCCATTCTCATCTCTCATGAGCATTGTCACTCTATGTATCTATTTACAATCCTTTATTGTTAAATGCTTATTTTTATTTTTGACAGAGACAGACAGATATAGGATCCAAAGCAGGCCGTGGCTGACAGCAAACCACAATATCATGACCTGAGCCAAAATCTGATGTGTAACCGACTGAGCTACACATGGGCCCCATCTTTTTATTGGAATCTCCCATGGGCCAATCAGGGCCAATGCTTCAGAGCAATTACCTCTGAATTTAATTGTGAATTCTGGATGAGTCCGCGTGACATAGAATAGGTTTGGCCATAGGAACCCTGGCAACTTGCCTTCCAGATCTATATATACAACATTAGATGTAGGTCAGTGGAAAGTACCCAGCAAAGAATATTTTTGTGTTTTTAGGATCAAGGATTTTGACAGGGATGACTTCATTCTTTTTTTTAGGATTCAAAAATTTTTATTTTTTTAAAGTTAACATGTGCATAAAAGGAAACTGAAAAACACAAGAAGCAAAGAACAAAGCCAATAATCAATAATCACAAGCAGTTTGCAGTTTGACTTCGAGGTCCCATGTGTGTATCTACATAACTAAGCATTTTAGAGTAATTAAGATCATACAGTTCTGTATCATATTTTTTTAAAAACCATGAATATTTACCATTTCAAAGTCCCAAAACTATGAATATTTTTAAAACCAACGATACACTACATCAACACCATCTGAAAGAAAAGAATGTAATCTTGCCTTTCTTGGCAACAAAATGGAAGCAGCCCTCTAGATAAAGATACTGGCAGAGTTACAATTCTGAAGAACGCCTATTCCATGCATCCGAGATAG
Organism: Paguma larvata; assembly: GCA_030068075.1. Taxonomy (NCBI): domain Eukaryota; kingdom Metazoa; phylum Chordata; class Mammalia; order Carnivora; family Viverridae; genus Paguma; species Paguma larvata. The sequence goes on from JAINVK010000273.1 coordinate 102,495, forward strand.
GTTCCAGGACCTAGTCAGTACATAACGTGGCTATTCAAAAACTAATATGCCACAAGAACAATTCCAAACACTTGGGCAACAGCCTGGATCATGGACCCACTACCCCTGAATCCTTGATACCTCTATTCCCAGATGGGAATGGCAGAAAAAAACAGCTAAGATCAGAAGCTTTCCATCTCTTTAAGAAGGAAATATGCAGACCTCTTGCAGACTGGACTTTCAGTATTAGCCAATAGAGGTTTATTTTGTCTCTGGCCATAGGTGTTTCTTACTCCTTGGGCAGAACCATGTTGTGAAATTGTGATAGACATTTCATTGTAATATTTTCCCCATTCTAATCTATAATGAAACACTTTGGCCTTCTGCATTTCCATTTCGATATTTTTCCTTTTTTCAAAGTAGTTACTCCTTGGGTGCCATTCAGAGCCAGTGTCTCAGAAAATGTCCGTTCCTTTAAGTTGGGGAATCTGAACAAGTCCTTAAGTCTCTGGCATAGGTTGGGACCCAGGACCCCTCATTATTTGCCTTTCAGAACTATGTTGACAATGGGAGGCATAGGGTCCTTGAAGGTGCCCAGCAGAGTTTCCATGTGTAGACAATGCCAGAGTTTGGGAGGGGGCTGGCCTTACTTCTGGGTAAATGAGAGACTATGTTAGACAACTAATTCCCATCTTTATACTAATCTCCTCTGTAATGTAGAACTTTGGCCTTCCTTATAACCCTTCCCAAACATTTTCTGTTTTCATGACTATGTCATGGGTCACAACCAGGAGGATTTGGGCTGTCAGACAAGTCAACATCCAGGATTTTTGATGAACTACCACACTGGTCCTGTGGTACGTGAAAGCAATATGTTCTTTTATCCCTTCTGTCCATGAGCACTTGTTGCTTGACACATTGGTAATCTCTGTGATGGGTACCCTGCTTGCCTCCCTCCCCTGGCTGACTGAAATGTCTTCATTAGCTAAAGCAGATGGATCAGGCATCTACAGTAGACTGCAGGACTAGTAAGCCCAGAAAAGCCCTTACAAGGAATACTGCACCATGACTTTTTTCTAAAAAGTGGAGCACCAATAGGACCACTATACTGCTACCTCAGAATCACTGCTCTTTCTGTGCCCTGAGGAGTAGGGAAGAAAAAGGAACCAATATCAAAAGTCTTCTCTTTCTGAAATAAAAGTATAGGCCTCATTCCAACTTGGCACCAAAGTGTAGGCAATGGATGTTCCCCTTTGCCCCAGCCCACAACTAGTTTTTACTAGAGGTCACAGCTTCTTAGGAGATTGTGATAGGCACTTCATTCTCAGCTTCATTGTGCTCTCATTTGTAATGAAGTACTTTGTCCCTCTGTGTATTTCTTTCCATTCTTTTGCCTTTTCTAAAAGTAGGATCTCACTGGAGTCCATTCAGAGTCAGTGTCTCAGAGCAATATCCTCCACATTAAACTGGGGACTCTGGCTAAGTCCTCGTGACTGTGTCATAGGTTGGCAACAGTAGCTCTTCTAACTTCCCACTAGAACTCTGTTCACAATGAGAGGCATGGGGCATATGAAGGTACCACGTGTGTAGGCGGTCCAGAAGTTTGGGGAGGGACTTGCCTTACACATGCAGCAAGGAGAAATAAAGGCAGATATATGTGCTCAGCATTATTCCACTCCTATATGTAATGTAGAGCCTTGGTCTCCCTTGTAGCCATTCCCACCAATTTGCTATTTTCTAAGTAGTGGCTGTAACATTCAGGGACAATTGAGCTTTCATTCACACAAGCAGAGCCCAAAGATTGGTGATAAACTCCCACTCGGGTCCTGTGATATGTGAGAACAAACAATAACATTAATAAAATAAAGGGTGGTCTTCTTGTCCCTGAATGTTTAGTGCTGGGTCAGCTCTGGTACGTGTAGTGAAGGATAGCCAGCTAGCATTGCTCCCTTGGCTGATTGAGATGCCTTCATTCCTATCACAAATGGCTCCCAAATGCACAATATGTTTCAGGATCTGGTCAGCACAGAAAGGGCCCTTTTAAGAACTACTGCATCAGGTCCAGGTTCCAAACACTTGACCACCAGCTGTGAGCAGGAACCCCTGCCTCTGAATCAATGTTGCATTTGTTTCTGAATGGGAAGGACAGGAAAAACAGCCAAAACCAGTTTTTCCTCTCTTTCTTAAGGAAGACTACAAACCTCCTGCAGATTTCACTCTCAGGTATAACCAATGGAGGTTTCCTTTTACGCCAGCCCTCAGGTGTGTCTTACTCTCCAGACAGTCAGTCTGCCAGGAGATCAGAGTAGACACTTAATTCCAAATTTGGCCTATTTCTCTTCTGTAATGAGAAATTTGGTTTTCTAGGTGCCTATTTTCATGTTATTTCTCTTTCTTCAAACTATGTTCTACCTGGAAGCCATTCAGAGCAAGAGCCTCACAAGAGTATATTCTGTTTAAAGTAGAGTATTCCAGGACAGCTGTGTCAGGTACACAGTCTGGGTCCAAATCTTAGTGTGGAGTTCCCAAACAATTCCTGAGCCAATTGACAGCTCTCAGTGTCTGGTATCCCAGAGGACAGCAGACCCCTCTATCCCTGAGGCCTTGGTGATAGACAGCTAGGATATTTTCGGCAATGAGTAACCAGCTGGCCTCCCTCCCCTGGCTGACATAGGTGTCATCATCCTGCAGAGTAGACGGTTCATGCACACTATGCCCCAGGCACTGTTCAGTGCACAAAGGGACTTTAAAGGGAATATTGCACCCAGGGCAGGTATAACCACATGAACATTATCCCAGAGCCCCAAACAGTCAAAACTGAATCACTGCCACCCCTGTCTATTAAAGGGAAGGGCAAGAAACACACCCAACGCCAAGATTTTCCCTCTCCTTCTTGAGGAAGAATGCAAGCCCCTTACTGACAGGGCTCCAAGATGTTGCCAGTAGGGGGCTCCCTTCACCAAAGTCTACAGCATTGCTTCATCTTGAGACAGCAGCTTGCAAGGAGAAGGCACTAGTCACTTCATTCTCCACATCATCCCTTTCTCATCCCTAATGAAGAACTCTGACCCTCCATGGATCCATTTTCACCCTTTGCTCTATTTTCAAACTAGGTCTCTCTAGGGTTCATTCCATGTTTTCTCTCAAATGAATATCCTCGGCATTCAGCTAGGGGTCCTATTTAAGTACCTGTGACGATGGGATAGGTTTGGCCACAGGTCCCCTGGCAAGTTGGTGTCAAATCCATGCAGACAGTCAGAGGCCCAGGTCATTGGAAGGGACCAGAAGAGAACGTTTGCACTTAGGCTGGAACAGAGGGCTGGGAGGGGGCTGGCTTTCTTTCTTGGCTGAGGGGACATGAAGTTATACAGCCTCTTTCTAGATTGATGCAATTCCCATTGCAAATATTGAACTTTAGCCCTCCTTATTGCCATTCCCTTTCCATTGCACTGTGTCTAACTAGGTCCTGCTTACACTTAGGAGCCCCAGAGCTGTCAGTCACTCAGCTGGTGCCCAGGAATAGATTTTCACACAAGCCCGAGCATGTTGAAGCTGAACACCATGAAAGTCAACTCAGCCACTGCTAATGGCATCACTTTCACTTACTCAGATTTGTATTTCCCTTCTATCTGTGGCACAGTGGGGCCAGTGGGACCACTGGTATCAGTGGTGGGTGCAAGTCATGACTGCAAGGAGATTTATGGCTCAGGTGCCAAGGCATGACCAGTCTTGTGCATCAGGCAGTACCATAGCAGCCTCAGTGATCCAGGAAAGCCACTATGTGATCAACTGTGGCAACTAAGGAATAGGCATGTGTAGCGTTGTCCTCCTTCAGCATCTATAAGAATAGTAACAGCAACAGATCTGGCTGGCAAGAATAGGTTCACAGCAATCCCAAGGACAGTGGTAGAAGGCAGGAACTGGCATATAGGTTGGAACACATTAGGGCAGTACCTGGTGTTTGCCTCTTTACCAGTTCACTTTTCCCAGCTGGAGAATTATGGTGTCCTCACATGTATACCCTCACGTGAAATGGATACGCATGAAATGATGTGTTGAATAAAGCCAGGAATAACCTATAATGTTGATGTGCTGAATGGCTAGTGTGCAATGTGCCAGAAGGAAATGCAGAGAGAGGTGCTATGGTAGGGTTGCCTTGTCTACTCATATATCATGAAGGTTGCATTGATTTAAAACAAATAGATCTTACCCTGAGCATATTTAAGATATTATAACAACTTCAAAATTTACAGTTATTCTTGCCTTTTCAAGATGCTTGGAAATCTGAGAGGATCAGAGGATCTGTTCCTGGAACAACAAAAACAAAACACGGGCTTAATTGGCCTGAAATATGGGTTCTGGAAGATGCATGTAGAGATGAACAATCATACAGGGAAAACTCTCCTGCTGAATAACCAGGTGCCCTTTCATCAAACATATGCCACAGTCACAATTAATGGACCAGAATCCCCAGTTGAGGGCCAATGATATAATCCTGAGACATTCACATGGAATGTACCCCAGGGAGGACTCAGACTTCAAATAGAGCAAAGGAGTGCAAATGGATACAGGGAGGGCCAGAGTTCTGCATCAGGGACAAGAGTCAGATAATGTGGAGAGTGAAGTAACTTATCACAGACTTCCCAGCTCACTGACTCATGAGTGAGAAACACCTGCAGGCTTTCACCAACAGTGTCCCATATAAGTTTCACCTGGGAACCTTGTCAGCAAGAAGCTTGCCTGGATTCTTCCTTCAGAATCTGAGGGAAAGTCCTGACTTTAGGTTTGTGCCCTGCCCTTTCCATCAGTACATAAGGGCAGCCAGTGATACAACAGTAACATGAAAGTGCTCCTGGCTAATGGGCAGTGTTTGTAAGTGGGAAAGTATTCCATCAAAACTACTTTCTTTTTTTAATGTTTATTTATTTTTGAGAGAGAGAGACAGAGGACAAGCGTGGGAGGGGCAGAGAGAGAGGGAGACACAGAATCCGAAGCAGGCTCCAGGTTCTGAGCTGTCAGCACAGAGCCTGACGTGGGGCTCAAACTCACATACTGTGAGACATGACCTGAGTGGAAGTTGGACACTTAACCGACTGAGCCACCCAGGTGCCCCCAAAGCTACTTTCAATGCTGACCATATCCTTGAGCATCCTGCCCACCTGAAAACCTGGTGTTCTTCGGAATGAAGGGATCTCCATTAGTGAGGTGATGGTGGCCAACTGGCTACCCATGCTTGTGCATACCCTAGGCAGCTAAGCAACACCATATTCTCAGGGACAGAAGAACAAGCTTTCTTCTGAGACATCAGACCTAGAGAGTTTTCAATTTGCTTAGGAACTGACTGGGATACTGCCACCATTCATATACCCATGGCTGTGTACATAACGGACCCTTGGTCCTGGAATGCGAACTGACACCGAGGTAGAGAATTACCAATGGAATGGGGATCCGTGCAAGCAGTGCCAAAGTTCTGTATCTCTAATATGAATGGCACCCATCTGGGAAGAGGAGAGATTTATTAATGTCCTCTTGCCCCAAAGAGGAGTCTGGCCCCTTCCTAAAACCTCTGCTCAGCCTACACACAAACCTTCTCCACTGGGCACCAGCAGATGCCCTATGCTTGGTGATGTCCACAAATTCTGAAACCCAATCGCCAGAGACCCTGTGGCCAAACCTCTCACACACTCATCAAGATTGTACCGGACTCCATGCATAATATGAGTGGATATGTCTCAGAGAAACTGGCTCTGAAAGGATTCCAGGTAGAACTTTTTTCGATACAAGGGCAAGTATTTAAAACTGCTATCATAGCCTGCTAAGCCACAAGAGATCAGGTACAGGAAAGCCAGCCGTCCTCTGGGATATCAGAATCTGAGAGCTTTCCATTGGCTCAGGAACTGACTGAATGTTCGCCTCCAATCCTTGTAACTTGGTTGTGTATGGGACAACCTCGTGGTCTTGGACTGTAAACAGACAACATTTAGAAAATCAGTAATGCATTAGGAATGACTTCAAGGTGAATCAAAGTTCTGTATTCAAATGGGTACACTTCAAAAGGAGGAAGGGGATATCTATCTTCTCTTTCATCTGTTCCACACAGGAAACAAGATCCTCACATACCCACCCACTAGTCCATTCACAGACATCCCCCCAGGCACCTTCAGATGGCCTAGGTAATTATGGTCACATAATTCTGAAACCAAATTGAGAAGATCCCAATGCAATACCTATACTACCATCAAAAGGACACCACCAGACTCCCAAGGTGAAAGAAGGGGATAATACTCTCAGACACTAACTCTGAATAGATTTCATGCAGAATCATTTTTCAATAAAAGGACTTAGTAGTAGTGGAAATGTAGGTTCAGACTGCCAAGACTCTTCATGACTCATGGGATTTGGAGAGTGTTGTGAAGAAAGTATCCAGTAAATTCTCCTATCGACCTGTTTGTGTCCAAAATAAGAATTGACTCTGGTCTTAGGGAGAGGAAATCCTCTGAAGGACTACATCTGGGAGGTCTGTCAGCAGGAAGCATTCACTTTTTTCCTTAAGATCCAGAGATGTCTTGCTTTGTCCTTCTCACTTTCTCAATCAGTTGATGGAGGCAGCAATGATTGAGCTGTAGCTTTTGGGTTCTGTGAGTTCCTCCTCAGGATTCTGGAAGAAGGATTTCATTCCATGTTCCTGTAAAGGGATCATCCTGTGCTGACCACCTCCTGGTCCATACTGCCCATGTACAAACTGTTTGCTTCTCAGAATTAAGGCAACTCAATCATCTAGTGCAGTGAGGCAAGATGGCTCCCCTTCACCTACCATAATAGAGCAAGCCAAGCAATAAGAACTTAATGGTGAAAGGCTATTTTTCCTTTGGCATAACAGACACTGAAATCTTTCACTAAGCACAGGACCAGAGAGGGAGTGTGTGGCCTACCCAAGGGTGCCAGCTGAGTGAGTGATGAATCCATGTCTCCTTAAGGAGAAAAAAAAAACATAGTAATAAATACATCAAGGGAAGGGAATGGGACAAGGAGGGACAACCCTCAATATTTCCACTGGGTATTATGATGAACTAGAAAAGGAGATGTCTTACTTCATTTACTCTCTTCCAAGAAGGAACCCAGTTACCTCCCCCAAATCTCTTGCCCAGCCTACATACAAACATCCTCTGCTTAGCATATTAAGATGCCTTTGGCCTCTGAATAGCCACCTATTTCTGAAACTCAATAATGAATTAGGAAAGAGGCCTGTGAAAGAATCTCTGCCATAGTCATAGGGATTAGACCAGACTCCCAGGTGGAAGACCGAGGATATGATCTCAGACACTGACACAGAAAGTTTTCTGGGAAGACTTGGTATCTACAAAAGGGGAAAGATGTGTAAAGGTGTGTAAGTAGGCCCAGAGATTTTTGGGGATTGGAAAGGGAATAATTTGTAGAAGGAAGGGTCTAGCAACAGGTCCTAATAATGTAGCCCTGTGAAAAAGAAGAAACACCTGAAGGCTTAACAAAAGAGCCCTCTACATTTTTCACCTGGGAGTTCTGTCAGCATCACTCCTGCCGTCTTTCCCTCAGAAGGACCTGGAGAGCTCTGGGGCTTAGTATGCATCTTTGATGAAATACCTATAGCATCATCAAAAGAACACCACCAGACTCCCAAGCTGTAAGAAGACGATAGTACTCTAAGACACTGGTTCTGAATAGATTCTATTCAGAACCATTTTTCAAAAAAAGGGCTAAGTGGTGGAATGCAGACACACACTGCCAGAGTTGTTCTTCACACATATGATTTGCAGAATGTTGAGAATGAGAACCTAGCACATTCTCCTATCAACCTGGTTATATCTGAAATGAGAAATGCTTGTGACCCTCAGCAAGGGAAGCTCCCTCTACAGGGCTACCGCTGGGAGCCCTGTCCACAAGAAGCTTTCTTTCTGTCTTTGGAAACCAGAAATTCTGGCTTTGTCTGTCCTTACCACTTTTTCTATCAGTGGATGGAGACTGGTTGAGATGAATTTATTGGGTTCTCCTGCTTCTTTCTCAGGAGTCTGGTACAAGGACTTCCTTCATTATTATTGGAAAGGGCTCTTTCATGTGCCCACACCCTCCTGTTACATACTGCCCATGTGTAAACTGCTCCTCAGAATGAAGGCAATACCATCAACCATGTGAATGAATCAGGCTGGGTCCACTTCACCTTCCATACCACAGCAGGCCGAGCACCAAATATTCATGGACCAAAGCTGTATTTCTTTTGCTATATCAGATCTTTCTGTCTCTCAGTGATCACCGGACCAGAGTGGGAGCACTTGGCCTACTCTGAGGTGCCAGCTGAGTGAGTGACAGCTCCATGCTTTTATGGGAGGAAAATAAAATCATATTCAGAAATACAGCAGGGGAAAAGAATGGGTGCAAGGAAACCAAAGCTTGATATTTACAATGGAAATTGAGATCATATTGTAAAGGAGCTTTCTAACTTCATCTCTACTCAACACAGAAAGAAGGTTGGCTCTCTCTCCAAAAACCTGGCCAAGCCTATACACAAACATCCTCAGCTGGGCACATTCAAATACACTGGGCCTCGGGATATCCACATAGTTCTGAAACCAAATAAATTAGTTAAGAGTGAGCCATGTACCAAAAACTCTCCCACTGTCACAAGTACTTGACCCAACTTCCAGGTTGAAAGCAGAGGATATGACTCTGAGACACTCTCTCTGACTGGATTCAGGGAAGAACTTTATTCTACAAAAAGCACAAGGATGTGTAAAGGTGTATAAGGAGGTCCAGAGATATTCAGGGATGGAAGAGGAATTATTTGCAGAAGGAAGAGACTAGCACCAGGTCCTAAAAATGTGGTAGTGTGCGTCGGGCTCTGTGCTGACAGCTCAGAGCTTGGAGCCTGCATCAGATTCTGTGTCTCCCTCACTCTCTGCCCTTCCCCTGCTCATACTCTGTCTCTTTGTCTCTCAAAAATAAATAAACGTTAAAAAAACTTAAAAAAAATGTGGTAGTGTGAAGAGGAAGAAACACCTGAGGTCTTAGCGAATAAAACCCTTTACAGTCTGCATGTGGGAGCCCTGTCAGCAACACGCCTGCCTTCTTTTTTCAGAAGGACCTGGAGGGCCTTGGGTCTTTTTCAGATTTCCTTACTCTTCCCATCAGGGAATGGATTCAGCAGTGACTGTGCAGCAACCGTGAGTTGAGCCTAGCTGTTTATTCAAAGTGTGAAAATGGGCATTGGGCTATCTTCCTCTAAAGGGATCTTTCGTTATTGACCATCTCCTGAGCCTACTGCTCCTGTGTGAACTGTCTGCTATTCAGGATGAAATCACTGCAATCAGACAGGGGAATGAAGCAAGCTAGCTCCCCTTCCCCACCCCCATTCCAGAGATGGCCTACCACCAACTCAGGGATAGGAGGACTATTCTCCTTTGGGAAATCAGATGGCGATGATTGTGTCTGAGCACAGGACAGAGCAATCGTCCACCCATCCCTTGGTGCTGGCTGAGTAAGTGCCAGCTTCTTGGCTCCGAAGTGTGAAGAAATACATAGTCACAAGTGCAGTAAGGGGAAAGGAATGGTTGTAGAGGGAACCAAAGTTCATTTGACATTTTCATCCAAAGGGAATGTGATCAATTTGGAAAGGAGATTATCAACTTCATTTCCCCTTAGCCTGCAATATAGGCCACCTCCCTCCTAATACCTCTGACTCAGCCACCACACAAACAGCTCTCTGATAGATCTCTTCCTGCCAGAGTCCAGCTCCGGCTGAGCCCAGGGGTCCTCAAAGGATGGACAGTTAGGCGAAAGGAACGAGAGAGCCACAAGATGTAGTCTGATCACCAAGCAGGCATCTCTGGCTAGTCTGGCATCTCTCTGTCCTGCTGGTCTCAGTGTATTTACTTAAAAGTAGTGAGATTCATTACAGCAATGAGTGACATCCCATCATTAAGCATGGTATGAACAATAATCGGTTTTTATCAGCAAAGCAGCAATTTCCTCAATCTTGCAATTGTTTCCAAGTTAATTAGCATATAACTTTTCTTTTTGCAGGTTTTTAAATTTTTTTTTTAATTTTATAATAGTTTATTTTCAAATTGGTTTACATATAAAACCCAGTGTTCATCCCAACATGTGCCCTTTTTAATGCCCATCACCCCCTCTCCCCCCTCCCTCATCCCCCTCACCCTCAGTTTGTTCTTAGTCTTTGAGAGTCTCTTATGTTTTATCTCCCTCCCTCTCTGTGTCTTTTTTTCCTTTCCCCTCATCCCCTCCCCCTGGTTTTTGCTTAGTCTCACCAAGTCCACCTATTCGTGGAAACATATGGTATCTGTCTTTTTCTGACTGACTTATTTCACTTAACATAATACCCTCCAGTTCCATCCATGTTGCTACATATGGCCAGATTTCATTTTTTCTCATTGCTACGTAGTAGTCCATTGTATATAAGTACCATAACTTCTTTATCCATTTGTCAATTGATGGGCACTTGGTCTCTTTCCATGATTTGGCTATTGTCGAAAGTGCTGCTATGAACATTGGGGTACATGTGCCCCTATGCATCAGCATTCCTGTGTCTCTTGGGTAGATTCCTAGCAGGGCTATTGCTGGATCATAGGGTAGCTCTTTTTTCATTTTTTGAGGAACCTCCACACCGTTTTCCAGAGTGGCTGCACCAGTTTGCATTCCCACCAACAGTGTAGGAGGGTGCCTACTTCACCACATCCTCGCCAGCATCTATAGTTTCCTGATTTGTTCATTTTAGCCACTCTGACTGGTGTGAGGTGGTATCTCAGTGTGGTTTTGATTTGTATTTCCCTAATGATGAGTGACATTGAGCATCGTTTCATGTGTCTGTTGGCTATCTGAATGTCCTCTTTAGAGAAGTGTCTATTCATATCTTCCGCCCATTTCTTCACTGGGTTGTTTGTTTTTCGGGTGTGGAGTTTGGTAAGTTCTTTATCGATTTTAGATATTAGTGCTTTATCCGATATGTCATTTGCGATGATCTTTTCCCATTCCGTTGGTTGCCTATTCGTTTTGTTGGTTGTTTCTTTTGCTGTGCAGAAGCTTTTTATCTTGATGAGGTCCCAATAGTTCATCTTTGCTTTTAATTCTCTTGCCTTTGGAGACGTGTCGAGTAAGAAATTGGTGCGTCTTAGGTCAGAGAGGCTTTTCCCTGCTTTCTCCTCTAGGATTTTGACGGTTTCCTGTCTCACATTCAGATCTTTTATCCATTTAGAATTTATTTTTGTGAGTGGTGTAAGAAAGTCCAGGGCTTTTATTTGCTGGGAGGTTTTTAATAACTGATTCTATTTCTTCACTAGTTATGGGTCTGTTCAAATTTTCTATTTCTTCCCGTTTGAGTTTCGGTAGCGTGTGGCTATTTAGGAAGCTGTCCATTTCTTCCAGATTGCCAAGTTTGGTGGCATATAATTTTTCATAGTATTCTCTGATTATTGCTTGTATCTCTGAGGGATTGGTTGTAATTTCTCCCTTTTCATTCACGATTTTATCTATTTGAGTTCTCTCTCTTTTCTTTTTGAGAAGCCTGGCTAGAGGTTTGTCTATTTTGTTTATTTTTTCAAAGAACCAGCTTTTGGTTTCATTGATCTGTTCCACTACCTTTTCTGTCTCCATATGGTTAATTTGTGCTCTGATCTTTGTTATTTCTCTCTTTCTGCTTGGCTTGGGTTGTTTTAATTGATCTGCTTCTAGTTCCCTTAGGCGTGCTGTTAGAATCTGTGTTATTGATTTTTCTTGTTTCTTGAGATGGGCCTGGATTGCAATATATTTCCCTCTCAAGAGTGCCTTTGCTGCGTCCCAGAGCGTTTGGATTGTTGTATTTTCATTTTCATTTGTTTCCATGTATTTTTAAATTTCTTCTCTGATGGCTTGGTTGACCCAGTCATCTTTTAGTAGGTTATTTCTTAGCCGCCATGTTCTTGGATATTTTCCAGGGTTTCTCCTGTGGTTGATTTCAAGCTTGAAAGCATTGTGGTCTGACACTGTACACGGTATGATCTCAATTCTTTTATATTTATTCAGAGCTTCCCTGTGCCCCAGAATGTGGTCTATCTTGGAAAATGTACCATGTGCAGTTGAGAAGAACGTAAATTCCTTTGCTTCTGGATGAAGGACCCTAAAGATGTCTGTAAGGCCCATCTGTTCTAATGTGTCATTCAGGGCTATTGTTTCTGCGGAGATTTTCTGTTTTGTGTATCTATCCAATGCTGAGAGTGGAGTGTTGAGATCCCCTACTATTAGGACATTTTTATCGATGAGGTTGCTAATGTTTGTAATTAGTTGTTTTACAAATTTGGGTGCCCCTGAATTCGGTGCGTAGATATTTACAATTGTTAGCTCTTCCTGCTGGATGGTCCCTGAGACTATTATATAATGTCCTTCTTCATCTCTTATTACATCGTTCATTTTAAAGTCTTATTTGTCTGATATAAGTGTGGCTACTCCGGCTTTCTTCTGACTTCCAGTAGCATGGTAGATAGTTCTCCATCCCCTCACTTTCAATCTGAAGGTATCTTCAGGTTTAAGATGAGTTTCTTGAAGACAGCAAATAGATGGATCTTGTTTTTTAATCCATTCTGTTATCCCGTGTCTTTTGATTGGCACATTTAGTCCATTTACATTCAGTGTTAATATTGAAAAATATGGGCTTACAGTCACTGTATTATCTGTAAGTTTCATGTTTGTAAGGCTGTCTATGGCAGTTTGTGTTCTTTGCAACCTTGTCTTCATAGAATGCCCATCAGGATCTCTTGTCGTGCTGGCTTATTTGTGATAAATTCTTTCAGTTTTTGTTTGTTGGGAAAAACCTTGATCTCTCCTTCTATTCTGAATGACAGGCTAGTCGGATACAGAATTCTTGGTTGCATGTCCTTCTTGCTAATCACATTGAAGATATCCTGCCATTCCTTTCTGGCTTGCCAAGTTTCTGTAGATAAGTCTGCTACTACCCTTATAGGTCTCCCTTTGTATGTTAGGGTTCTTTTGTCCCTAGCTGCTTTCAGGATTCTCTCCCTATCTTTGTATTTTGCCAGCTTCACTATGATGTGCCGTGCAGAAGGTCTATTCAAGTTACATCTGAGGGGAGTTCTCTGTGCCTCTTGGATTTCCATGCCCGTTTCCTTCCTCATGTTGGGGAAGTTCTCAGCAACGATTTGTTCAAGAACCCCTTCGACTCCTTTCTCTCTCTCTTCTTCCTCTGGAACTCCTATGATACGGATATTGTTTCTTTTGAGTGCATCGCTCAGCTCTCGAATTCTCCTTTCCTGTTCCTGGATCAGCTTCTCTCTCTTTTTATCTGCTTCCTCTTTTTCAATGATTTTGTCTTCTAATGCACTAACTCTTTTCTCTACCTCTTCAATCCGTGCTGTGGCTGCTTCCAGTTTCCCCTGTATTTCTTCCAATGTCTTCTTTAATTCTTCCTGACCGTTTTTAAGGTCCTTGAACTCTGTCGCGCGGGACCCCTTGCATTCATCTAAGCTTTTTTCAAGGCCAGCGATTAGTTTTATGATTATCATTCTATATTCAAGTTCTGTTATGTTGCTTATATCTGTTTTCATTAGTTCTTGAGCTGTCACTGCTTCTCGTAGATTCTTTTGAGGAGAATTCTTCCGTCTCGTCATTTTGTCTGGATGTGTTTTGGGTTGTTTCTTGAAGTTGCCCTGGAAAGGAAAACAGACTGACAGACACACAGAACACAGAAATACTCAAACGTACCGACAAATGGTCCAGACAAGGAGTTCACAACAGAAAAAAATAACAAGTGACTCTCTGAGGGCAATGTCCTGAAGTAACAGCTACACGTTAAGGACAGGGTATGTAGTGTGCTGGTGGCAGAGCATTTATAGACAGAATAATGACGGGTGCAGGGAGAAGAAGGAAATGGACTTTGCCCAGGTAGAGCGACTAAAGGGTTTAATCCAGACTGATAGAAATCAGAATAAGGACAGGTGCGAGGGAAAAGGAAAAAAGATCGATGTCATCTAGATGAACTTATACGGCCTGGTTATTCCAGAAAAAGGGCTAGGGAAGTAAAGAAGAGGTTGTAGCACATGTCCTCAAAGAGTGGGTAAAAAAAAAAACAAAAAACAAAAAACAAAAAAAATGATTAAGCCAGTCAGTACCCTGGATGACCAGCTCAGGGATGGGGATCGGTAGGAATGAGAAAGGGAGGGATAAATTTAAAAAGAAGAAATGACTGGCGTTACTCCAGGCAACAATCTCCACTTGGATCAGTTGCTCCTGCTCATAGTTTGGGAGGGGCGTGGTTTAGTGTAGGCGGGTCCGGCCTCCACTGCTGCAGAGATGGCTTTTGGGGTGACTTCCTGGCTTGTGAGACAACAATGGCGTCTCTCCAGACCCGCGCCACCAGTCCTGGAGGCTTTATTCGCCCCTTTATTTCTGTTCTCTCTCCACCGCCAACGCCGGCCTAGTGTGGTTTACTGGACGGTGACTCGGCCGTGTCCCACAGGAGCCGCCGCCTGGGGCTGCCTGGGTCCCTGCTGCTAGTCCCGGCGGCGGCGGTGCCCGGAGGCACTGGGCGAGGGTGGCGCGGTGATGCAGCCGTCTGCTACCCCCGATTTGGCTCTAACTGTGCGGGGGTTAGAGGTGCTCGGCGGGTAGCGCAGCCTGCGTCCCCGCTGCCAATCCCCCCGGCGCGCGCATCCCAGTGGCTCAGGACGGGGTTGGTGCGGTCCCAGCAGCGCGCAGTTAGTGCTGCTTCTTGCCACTGAACTTCTCTTCAAAAGCCCTGCATTTAGGGGCTGGATGGTAGCGGTCTCACCCGCTCTGGCCCTCTCGTTCAGATGTTGTTCAATCGGCACTTTCCCAGCTATCTCCGAAGACGCTCACCCTCCCCTCAGCTCAACGTCCCGAGTTCGAGTTCGTTTTATCGGACCCAGATTAAACTCACGGTTTAGTTGGGCCATGTCTGTTTTCTCCTTCGTTTCTTGTCAGCTGTAGCACCTTTCCCCGCCCCCCCCCCCGATTTTTGGAGTTGAGAGAGACTGTGGTTTCAGTTCTCCCCCTTTAAAGGGCAAGCGAAATACTGGAGACCCCTACTCCTCTGCCATGTTGCCCCTCTAGCATATAAATTTAAGGCAGGGGGAGAGAACAGGGCGATACCTAGGCCTGCCTATGTTGATTATCTATAAACAGACCTGCCTATTCTTCCAACTACAATGGGGGAGGTGCAACCCATCCAGCAAGGACAGAATTCCCAATGCTTGTCCTTTGCTTGTGAATGAGTGAAGTTACATAATCGGAGCCTAACATTAACACAAATCACACCAATATTCAGCCAGCTCATAACTGCTATCAATTTGTGCAACCTATCCCCAAGATGCAACTTTAAGATTACTTCTGGCCAGGCTACTCTCATTCAGATGTAATTCATCAAAGCCTGTGTTCCAGGTCCTTCCCTTTTATCTAAATGCCGTAACACAAAAGAGCATTACATTCCTTGGAGCCAATGAGAGTAGCTCAAGAAATCCAAACCTGGGGCGCCTGGGTAGCTCAGTTGGTTGAGCATCCGACTTCGGCTCAGGTCATGATCTTGCGGTCTGTGAGTTCAAGCCCTGTGTCGGGCTCTGTGCTGACAGCTCAGAGCCTGGAGCCTGCTTCAGATTCTGTGTCTCCCTCTCTCTCCGCCCCTCACCCACTCATGCTCTGTCTCTCCCTGTCTCAAAAATAAATAAACATTTAAAAAAATTAAAAGAAAAAGAAATCCAAGCCTGAAAAATTATTTAGAAGGAGGTAAGACTAGGTGCCATTTTGGCCAGCGGGAGCTTTTTTTCAACCACCTTTTCCACACAGGGAGGGGTCTCAACCTGTGAACCCAAAATGGCTCCCAACATCTTCCAATGCCTTTAGGGCTCTGGATCTCCGTGTAGTCATGAGACCAAAGTGCCAAGAGCACTTTGGTTCAACATATCTCACAGTTACAAGGGCTGGACTAGATTCAACTTTTGCAAGCAGAAGATGTTACTCTAAAAGACTGAATTTGTATGCACCCAAGAAAATCTGCATTAATAATAAGAATAATAATGCAATGTGGTGACAATGGATACATGTAGGGCCAGAGTTATTCACTAAAGGTGAGAATTGGATAATGTTGAGAATGAAGTGCCTAGCATAATATATTAGCAAGGTGGCTGGTTCAGGAATAAGAAGAACCTTCTGTGGGCTTTGACTAAGGGAGTCTTCTACAGGCTTTCTCTTCACTCCCTGTGAACAAGAGCCCCACATTCTACCTTAAGAATGAATGGGAGACCCTTGGCTTTTGGCATGTTTCTGCCAATCAAACAGTAGATAGGAGCAAGGGTGATTATGGGGTAGAGAGTAAGTTCTTCCACCTGATGATCAAGTGGTGGGGATGAGGCCTTGATACACTATTCCTTCAAAGGGCAATTTGTGCGCTGATCGGGTCCTGAGTGTACTGCATGTGGACAGGTTGTCTGTTCTTCTGAATGAGGGTATCTCCATCAGTTCTGGGTGGGAGTTAATGTGCCTACCCATTCCCATGATGACTGTATCCTGCTAAGCACTGAGTGGTCAGTGACAGGAGGGTCAACTGTCCTCTAGGGTATCAGACACTGAGAGCCCTCCATTGGCTCAGGAACTGACTGGAATATCTCCACCAATCCTTGGACCCTGATTGTGTACATGATAGCCCTATGGTCTTGGAGTGTGAACTGACACCAAGTTAAAAAAGCAGCAATGGGATAGGAATGACCATGAGGTGAGTCATAGTTCTGCCTTTCAAATGGGCATGGGTCAAATCTAGGAAGGATATATCTACCTTTCCTTTCTCTTGTCCCACAGGGGAGACAGGATCCTCTCCAAATCTCTGGCTTCATCTACTCACATGCATTCTCGCTGAGAACCTTCAAATACCCTAGGTTTTTGGATGGCCATACAGTTCTGAAACCAAATTCAGAAGGGCCCATTGCAAAACGTCTATCACCATTGCCCAGAAAAACACCAGACTTCCAACTTGGAAGAGGACAAAATTACTCTCTGACACATTAACTGAACAGATTCCTTGCAGAACTTTTTCTCAGAAAAAGAGTAAAGTTGTATAAATGGAGGCCCAGAATGCCAATGTTCTACCTTAGTGTTGACATACGGAGAATGTTGAGATTGAATTACCCAGCACAATGTCCTTCAATCTGGTTGTAACCGGAATAAGAAATGCCTCTGGGCTTAGAATAAGGGAGCCCTCTATTGGTCTGAACCTGGGATCCTTGTCAGCAAGAAACCTCTATTCTTTCTTCAGGAGCCAGAAATTTCTCATTTTGTCTCTCTGTCCCATTATTTCCATCAATTTTCCTGGGGAACAGTGTTTGAGCTGCCTCTATTGGGTTTTCCTGGCTCATGCTCAGGAGACTGGAACAAGGTCTTTGTTCTTATTCCTGGAAAGGGCTGTTTCTGTGCCAATCCCCTCCTGGTTCATACTTCCCATGTGTAAACAGTCTGCCTCTCAGGTGAAAGCTACTCAGTCAACCACGTGAGTGAAGAAAGCTGGCTCCCCTTCTCCTTCTATACTAGAGCAGGCCAAGCTTCATGCACTCAGAGACTGAAGGCCCATTCCTTTGGTTTAGCAGACACTGATCATTCTCACTGAGCACAGGATCAGTGTGGGAGTTCATGGCCAGGGTGCTAGTTGAGTGATAGTTCTATGGCTCCTGTGTGTGAACAAAAATTTATTGAGAAACACAGCAACGGCAAGTATATAGCTAGGAGGAGGACCAAAGATTGACATTTCTTCTTTTTTTTATTTATTTTTTACATTTATTTATTTTTGAGAGACAGAGAACAAGTGGGGAAGGGGCAGAGAGAGAGGGAGACACAGAATCCGAAGCAGGCTCCCGGCTCTGAGCCGTCAGCACAGAGCCCGACGCAGGACTCGAACCCACGAACCATGAGATCATGACCTGAGCTGAAGTCAGACACTCACCTGACTGAGCCACCCAGGTGCCCCAAAAGTTCGACATTTCAAATGGGAATAGGATCAAGCTGAAAGGAGATGTCTCATTTCATTTCCTCCTCAGCCCATAAAGGAGGCCAGCTCTCTCCAGTAACTTCTGGCCCAGAATACATAGAAAAAATCTCCACTGGGCATCTTCCAATGTCCCAGGCCTCAGGATGTCCATTTTACTTTGGTCCATTTCTGAAACCAAACCTGTTACAAAACCTATTCCACCATTACAAGGTCTTCACCAAACTCTCCAGTTGAAATCACAGGATATTCCTCTGAGAGACTCATTCAGAATAAACCCCAGGGAAAAACTACTTTGAAAATAGAGCAAAAGGTGGCTCCTAGGTCGCTAAGTTGCTTGAGCTTCTGACTTCGGCTCAGGTCACGGTCTCACAGCTTGTGAGTCTGAGCCCCATATTGGGCTCTGTGCTGACAGCTAAGAGCCTGGAGCTTACCTTGGATTCTGTGTCTCCCTCTCTCTCTGACCCTCCCCCACTTGCACTAGGTCTCTCTCTGAAAAATAAATAAACATTAAAAATTTCAAAAAAATAAAATGGAGCAAAGGGGTTCAAAATGATAGTCAGCAGGCTAGAGTTCTTCTTTAGGATGCGAATGGAAGACTGTTGTGAATGAAATGACTAGCACAATCTTTTATCAAGTTGACTGTCTCAGGAAATAGAAACACCTATGGGCTTTGGAAAGGGACCTCTGTCCAAGCTACACCTGAAGCACTGTCATCATGACAATCCTCTATTATTCTTTCAAGTAGATAGAGAAAGCCCTGGTTTGGATGTGTTTCCTCCCATCCCATTGGCACATAGGGGCAGCAGAGATACAGCAGAAGTTATGTGCTGCTGACTGATGGTCACATGCTTGGTATGTAGCCTTGGTGTGGTCTTCACTCAAGAGTCTGGTAATGTACAGAACAGTTCCTACAGCATACTGTGCATAAACAAACCTTCTGGTCTTCAGGATGAGAGCTTTGTAATCAGCTATGGAGGAAGCAAACTGATTTCCTGTTAATAAGATTATGCTAGTACCAGGCTAAGTACGACAAGGGTGGAGTTTCCTTTGGAATACCAGACACTGAGAGGTTCCAATGGCTCAGGATTCTCAGGATTCTTGGTTGCACATGATTCTTGTACCCTTGTTGTGTAAATGACAGCCGCTTGATCTTGAAATGTGAATGGTGACATAGGAAAACAACAACAATGGTGGAAGGAGAACATGGAGGGCTAAGGTTTTGCATTTCTATTTGCCATGGGCTAAATCCAGGAACGAGGTATCTATCTTCTCTTCTTCGTACCCCATGCAGGATTCTGGCTCCCTCCCCAAACCTCTGACTTAGCCTACATACAAACATTCTCCACTAGGCACCAAAATGCTCTAGGCCTCTCTATGTCTACATAGTTCTGAAACCAAATTGAGAAGTGCCCAGTGCAAAACCTATGCTACCAGACTCCCAAGATAGAAGCAGAGAATATTTCCTGAGACAGAGTCTTAATGGATTTCATGCATACATTGTTTCCCAAAAAAGACAATAGTATGTAAAGAGAAACCATGGATGGTCAGAGTTCTTCGCTAGAGGTGTTAATGGGAGATTGAGAATGAATTACCCAGCACATTCTCCTAGCTTTATGGCTGTTTCAAGAATAAGATAAGCCTGTGAACTTAATCAGAGGGACTCCTCTACAAGCTACACCTGGGAGCCCTGTCAGCAAGAGCCCTGCATTCTTCCTGCAGTAGGAGCCTGAAATCCCTGGCTGTCTGTACTTCCCACTTTTCCCATCAGTGGATAGAAACAGTAGTAATTGACCTGTAGTTGTCAGGTGCTCATGGCTCTTGATCAGGTGTCTGGAAATAGAGCCCTTGCAAGTGCTCTTCATGCACTCATCAACTCCTGATGTCTGCTAGTAAAAATGAGGGCATCTCAATCAGCCACAGGAATGAGCCAAACTGGCACTCCTTCACCTTCCAGAGCACACCTGGCCAAGCACTAAGAGCTCAGGGACTAACAGGCCATCTTCCCTTTGGATATTGGTAGCTCTCACTGGTAGCTCTCACTGAACACATATCCAAAGTAGGAAATCCATGTCTCTTCCTGGGTGCCAGCTGAGTGTGTGAGAACTCCATGGCTCCTAAGTGTGAACAAAGATCTAATTAGAAAAACCAGTGTTGGAAGGGAATGGCCCAAAGGAGGGCCAATATTCTACATTTCCAGTGGGAATGGAATCGATCTGGAAAGAAGAAGTCTAACTTAATTTCCACTCACCCCAGTAAAGAGGACAGTTTCCTTCCAAACCTTCTGGCTAATCCTACTCACAAACCTTCTTTGCTAGGCACCTTCACAGGCCCTGGGCCTTGGATGCCCATATTGTTCTGAAACAGAATTAAAAGAGAGTCCTTTGCAACACCTACTTCACAGTGACAAGGATTTCACCAGACTCCCCACTTCCAAACAAAGGGTATTTCTCAGAGAGCTCGACTCTGAATGGAACCCTACGGATAACCTTGTTGGAAATTGAGCAAAGTGGTGAAAATGCATATATGGAAAACCAGCATTCTTTATGAGAGATGAGAACTGGAGAATGTTGAGAATACAGGTACACTCCTAGCAAGCAGGCTATCTTAGGCACTGCATGAAAGATGCTTAATGCACAGTGTAGTTTCAGGAAGTTAAGGACAAGTTGTTTCCAAGGGTTTTTGCACAGGGGTTAAGAATACTGTTTACTACATTAGTCTAAAATGCTCATTGACAGCTGCTTTAACCACGGTATAGTTCAAGGAAGTTAAGTGAAGGTATTTTTGGGATGCCTGTATGACACAGTTGGCTAAGCCTCTGATTCTTGATCTCAGTTCAGGTCATGATCTCACAATTATTACGTTTAATCCCCACATTGGTCTCTGCTATGGCGTGGAAACTGCTTGAAATTCTCTCTTTCTCTTTGACCCTGCTCTGATTTGAACTCTCTCATCTCTCTCTTAATATAAATAAATAAACTTAAAAAAACACAAAGCCTTTCTCTAATGTTTACGGAGTACATTTAAGGAGCACTTTTTTAAATAGTAAGAGATCAATCCAAGCTGCATGAAAAACAGTATAGCCATGTAAGTACATGGCCATGTCTATTGCTAATACATTGTGTTTAAACTAAGTTTCCTATGAAATAAATGTAAAGACTAATAAAGAATGTTTGCAGTACAGTGTAGTTTTGGCACTTAAACAGAAGACCATTCCCTATTGCTGATCTAATTAAGTTTAAGAACCTTTGTATTCAGTAGTCATTTGGAAGCCTCATTGAGAACACAGGTATTTCAGGTAGTTAAACAAACATGTGGGCATTCCCTAGTGCTTAGCAGGATTTAACCACACTTCTTACTGGATAAATCCAAGAAGTTAAGTCAAAGTGTCTTAAGCACAGTCTTTTGTCTTCAGTTAAAAACAAGAGCATTTCCTAAGACTAAATAGACAGGGTTTATACAAAAGTGTATACTACATGTCCATTATAAGTGACAATAAAGATGCATTAACCAGAGTGTAGTTTTAGATACTTAAGAGCATTAGAATTTACAGTGCTTCCTCACTAGAGTCAAGGTAGTATCCAAAAATTTTTTCGAACTAGGCTTGAAGCACAGCACACTGAGGCAGAGAAACACATGGTCATTCAATTTGCTAATACAGTGTGTCATCCAAAGCTCCTATAAGACTCACACAAAAGACTACATGTAGAATATGTGAAGCACCAGGTAGTTTTTAGGCAGTTAAGAACATGGTCCTTTTCTACTTTTAATAGAGTTTCACAAAATATCCTATGATGTGTATGTGATGGCTACATGAGCGATGCTATAAGCACAATGGAGTTTCAGACACTTAATCCCAAGGCCCCTTCCTGAAGTTTACAGAGAAAGGTTAAGAACACTTATTACTACATTTATCTGAAACACTAATTGACATCTGCTTTAAGTACTGTGCAGTTTAAGGTTCTTATGATCATGGTCATTCTCTAAAGCTTACACAGAAGGACGAAGCAATACCAAAGTTTAACTGGTACCTCAAGACCATTTACACACAGTGTAGTTTTAGGCAGTTAAGTGTAAATCCCTTCCATTCTATGTATATGAAGAAGTTTAGGAGGACTTGCTACTACCTGAACTTAAAAGTTTATGAAATCCTTATGGAACACACAGCTCTTTTAGGCAGTTAAACACAAGAGCATTTCCTACTTCTTATACAGAATTACTTAAGCACTACATAGTCGAAAATCTAAGAAGCTAAGTCAAAGATGCTTCTGGTACAGTGTTGCTTCTGGCAGTTAAGCATATGGCTTTCTGTATTGCCAACGTATATATTTTATACATAAACAGTTATGGAGACAGAGAAAGTGAGAAGACAGAGAAATTTATCCCCAATGAAAGAACAGGGTAGGTCTACAGCCAGAGATCTAAGTGAAACATATATGAGTAACATGCAAAGAGGAAAGAGAGAAAGAGACAAATCAAGAAATAGACTCTATAGAGAACAAACTAATAGTTACCAGAGGGGAAGGGATGGAGGGGTAGGTTAAATAGTTGTTGGGGATTAAGTAGTGCACTTCTCATGATGAGCACTGGGTGGTGTATATTGTTGAATCACTCTATTGTACACTTGAAACTGATACAACACTGTATTTTAACTAAATGGAATTAAAGGGATAATAAAAAAATGAATAAAAAACTTTAGGGTAATGAAAACCACTTGAAGGACAGTATGGGTTTAGGTGGTGAAGCACTTGGTCATTCCTATTACTAATATACACTGTTTCAACAAATGTTCCAATGAGATGTGTGTGAAAATCTACATGAAAAACACATTCAGCAATGTAGTTTTAGACAATTAAGCAGTAGACCCTTCCCTAGTTTGTATACAGGGGTTAGAGGCACTTCTTCCTACATTTACCTAAAATGCTAACTGAATTTAGGTACAGTGCCAATTCAAGGAGTTAAGGCAGCATCCATTCTCTAGTGCTTTGCTCTAAGCACTTCTTTTCTGTGTAAGAGGCCTATGCAAGCCACCTGAAACACAGCATTCAGTTTTAGGAAGTTAAACATATGACCATTACCCTCTCACAAATATGGAGTATTTTTAAAAATGGTCCTATTTTACGTACATGAAATCCTATATGAAAGCCCTTCATAGAACACTGTACTTTTAAGCAGTTAAGCACTTAGTGATTTCGTCTTCTGCATATAGTTTCAATTAATTTATTTGCATGTATTGAAAGTCATTAACCAGTCTAGAAAGAGGGTAGTTTTAAGCCGTTAAGTATAGGTGTTTATACAAAGAAATATAATAACACTTGTTACTTTACATGTTTAAAAATATTTGGAGATTTTACTGAGCATATGCCTGTTTCAGGCAGATAAGTACATGTACATTCCCTAGGGATTATTCAGAAGGATTTAAGCACACTTCTTATTGGATGAATCTAAGAAGCTACCTCAAAGATACCTTAGCCACAGTGGTGTTTGTGGCAATTAAATTCATGGCCATTCCCTTTGGATAATAGAAAGATTTTAAACAAAATACAAAGTAGATGCACATTAAAAGCTAAATGAAAGCTATATTAAGCACCGTGTAGTTAAGCAGTTGAATATAAGTCCCTTCCATAGTATTTATACAAACTTGTTTAACAACACAGTTACATGTATTTAAAAAGAATTTGAACTCCTCATCTTGAACACAGCTATTTCAGATAGTTCATCATGTGGGCATTCCCTATTGCTAATACCAATGGATGCAAGCACATTTCTTACTGGGTGTTTATGAGAAGTCAGTTCAGAAATGCTTTAAGAAGAGTGTTCTTCTGGGAGCTAAAAACAAGGACATTCCCTCGTGTGAATATAGATGGTTTAAATAAAATTTCCTACTAGATATACACTTAAAGCTACATGAAGAATGCCTTATCACACTGTACTTTGAGGCACCTAATGCTAGGCCATTTCATAGTGCTTCTACATAAGGGTTTAAGAATACTTCTGACTCCATATACATGCCAAAGAAGCTTTTGAAAACCCTCTTGAAGCAGATGGTACTTTTGAGCAGTAAAGCAAAAGCATTTACACAGAAAGTTTGTGGGGAAAGTGTTACTATATATGTCTGTGAGGGACAAGAATGTCAGTTAAGACACAGTGATGCTTTAGGCACTTCAGTGTGGGGATTTTCCTTGTGGCTAATATAGAATACTTTTAAAAGTTTTTTATTTAAATTCCAGTTAGTTAATATACAGTGTAATATTAGATCCAGGTGTAGAATTCAGCAATTCCACCCTTCCATACCACACTCTGTGCATGTCACAAAGTGCGTTCTTTAGTCCCCATCCTCTGTATAACCCAATACACACCCATCTCCCTCTGGTAACCATCAGTTTGTTCTCTAGAGGTAAGAGTATATTTCTTCATTTGCCGCTCTCTTTTTTCTCCCATGATCATTGATTTGTTTTGTTTCTTGCATTCCACGTGAGTGAAGTTAAGCTGCTTCATAAACAAAGAAGGGAAAGTCAATAAGGAAGAAGACACAATGGCAGTTTCCAAAGAGAGTGATTTGATTGTCACAGGATTAGAGAAGTCCTTGGAAAAATTAAAGAGGCTTAGAATATTTCTGCCAAAATACAATAATTTGGTGAGACAAATGGCCAGACAGATATCTGGTTCACTCCAATTTAATTCTTTGTTCTAGGAATAAGTACACAGATGAGATTATAACACACCTTTTGTTTAATATAATAATATATTTTTCCCAAAGCTCTAATTCATTCCTTTTACAAGATCTATGTGCTATATTTTCCTTTTGGAAGAAGTTTCCTTTGAAGTACAGGTCTCTATTTTTAATGACCTGTTGCTGTTGTCCACCATCCCTGCTAACCACATGGACCCCTCTTTCACTTCTGTCTTCCTCATTGGAAGTCATCTTCACATGGCACAGGTCACATTTTTTCATGGTCACTAATAAAGATATAGTGCTGGTCACAGAGAAAGGATGGGTACTGGATAAAGGAGTTCATACAAAATGAACCTGTGTTAGAGGTGGATCAAGAAGGTCACAAGTACAGGCCCAGGATGACATGCAAGGATTGTTTCCCACTGATCTTCCATTGCTAAGCCTCCTTTATCTATCTGTCAAATACTGTCGTCCTGATTTTTCTTGAATGTCTGAACAATTACTGCTAAATATTTCTGCATGCAAGGTAGCAGGAAGAGGCCACATGAGGGTAGTCTCTGTGTTATGTGCCTCAGAGGACACTGTAACTTCCTCCAAGGTATTTCTTAGCCCATTGCAGGCATGGCAAGAGTGTCATAACTCAGTTCTCATGTAATTCACATAGTAAATGATTGGGTAGGGCCTCGTTTAATTTTATTTATTTTTCACAGTGTATTTTCATTTTCTTTCTTCAATTCCAGTTAGTTAATATGAAGAGTTATATTAATTTCAGGTCTATAATTCCATATATGACCCTGTGCTCATTATGACAAGTACATCTCTTAAAACCCATCACTGATTTCACCAACCCTCACCCCATCTTCCAACCCTCTGGTACGATCAGATTGTCCTCTTAATCTTAAGAGTCTATTTCTTGATTGTCTGTTCTCTCTCTCTCTCTTTCTCTCTCTCTTATTTCTTCCATTTGCTTGTTACTTCAATTCCACATGAATAAAATTATTGGATGACATTTATCTTTTTTGATTGACTATTTCACTTAACATCATACCCTCTACCTCAATCCATGTCCAATATATATATATATATATATATATATATATATGTGGATATATACATGGATATATGAAGATATATATATGCAAATATATTGATATAGATATAGACAGATATGGATATATATGTATGGATATATATGGATTTAGATGGATAGATATAGATAGATAGATATGGATATATATGCATATATATGTGGGTATATATATGGACATACATATGATATCTATATGGATGGATATATATAAGGATATATATGGAGATACATATAGAGATATATACACAGAGATATATATATGGATATATAGATATCGATATATATGGATATATATGGATATAGATAGGTATATATAGATATATAGATATGGATATATATATGGATATATATACAGATATGTACATGGCTACATATGGCTATATATGGATATATATTGCTACATATATGGATATATATATGGATATGGATATATTTATGTGGATATATATATATATATATATATATATATATATATATATATATATCCACCAAAAGAATGAATGAAACCTTTCCATTTGCAAGGACATAGATGAAACTAGATAGTATGATGCTAAGTGAAATAAGTTAGTCAGAAAAAAGACAAATACCATCCAATAATTTCACTCATATGTGGAATTATAGAAACAAATCAGCAAAGGGAAAAAGGAAACGGATAAAGTGAACCTATATTAGGATTTTCTGCTGTGGAACTTTTGAGATATTCACTATGGGAGACTCCCCATCCCCAAAACACTAAAATACACTTGTATTTTACAGTTATTGGAAAAGGTGGATGACACTATCTTCTATCAGAGAGCACTCCTTAAATTATTAATGATTATCCAGCAACACTGCCCTTGGTTCCCAAAACAAGCAAATTGTGGTTTCGATATTTGGGAACAAGTAGGGAAAACATTTAAAGCTGGGCATTCTAAAGGGGCTGACATTCCCCCTGAGGTAATCCTGACTTGGTCCATTGTGTACACTGCCCTTCTCCCCTTGAATTCATGCGATGTATATAAAGATTTAAAATTTCCCAAAATAGAGGACAAATCTGAGCTTTTTTTGTTATTTTTTGAATAATTTATTGTCAATTTGGTTTCCATACAACACCCCATGATAATCCCAACAAGTGCCCTCCTCTGTGCCCATCACCCCCTCTTCCCCCTCCCACAACCCCCCTCTCCCCTCAGTTTGTTCTTAGTCTTTGAGAGTCTCCCATGTTATGTCTTCCTTCCTCTCTGTGGCTTCTTTTTCCCTTCCTTCCCCCCTTCCCCTCCCCCCTGGTTTTCTGTTAGGCTTTGGGAGACCTAACAGAAATATGAGCTTTTTTATACTCAGCCTATGCCTTCGGTGCCTTTACAGCCTAAAGATACTCCCTATCCCTCAAAAGGGTGGGATAATATCTAGTCTCTAAAAACCTCACCAACCGTTTCTGATAAAGGTTCACCCCAATGCAAAAGTACATTAAGGACGCCCATAAGGCCAGTAAATTCCAGCTTTTTCCTGTTGTCAGGCAAAATGGACAATAGGTCCATGAAGTAAAAGTCCAATAGGTAATAGTAAAAGAATTCCAAAAATCAGTTCAGCTGTATGTCCATCACAGCCCTTTTACAATCAGCCTTTTAAAAAAAATATTTGTGGTACTTATTCCATGTGTGCCTGGGACTGGGGCTCTCTTATGAACATCATTTTGACCCCAATCCAGCATGCTGTCTGTGCCCAAGAGTTTCATAATGCTTGCATGGCTCATGCTATGCAGAACTTTGACGCTGCTATTCCAGTGTCTTTTGAACAACTGTCTGATGCAGGGCAGTATTCCCAACCAAGGCAGCAAGCCTAATCATTGTCAATAAAACAATGCATTGAAATAGTGTGGTGTATTTTACACAGGCCATCCCTAATATAGGGGACTCTAACTCTCTCTCAAACTGTTAATCTCTATACACTCTAGTTGCTCTAACCATATGTGGGGGCTTCTCACTCATTCATTTCCTGGACTAATAACTATTATGAGGAGAGCCAATTGTCTCTGGCTAGTGTACTTCTGGATGGAGATTTTAAGGAATATTACCAAGAAGCTGTTGAAACTCCTTTTGTTTCGGGGAACTTCCCTGTCTTCTCTGGACCAATGTGGACTGCCTAATTCCACTAGTGGAAAACAAAACAAAGTAATACAAAACAAAACAAAACAAAAATCGGTATCTGCTCCCCTATCTGAGCTGACAGGCTTTAGGACCACGTGAACTCTTCCCTACCCTCTGTGCCTCTGTCTGCCTTCAGGCCTCTTGGAGGCTGCTCCTCACCTTTTCTGCCTTCCCTTCTCCCTCCTCCTGTTTCTGCACCACCTGGGGTGCAGCCTGCATACCTGGCTCTTCAATGCCTCAGGTAGTTCCAGAGTCCTGCTCTGGCTGAATCCAGGATTTTCCAAAGGATGAAAGGCTAGCGAAATGAATGAGAGAGCCATGAGATGTAGTCTGATCACCAAGCAGGCAGTTCTGGCAATTCTGACATCTCCGCCCTTCTGGTCTCAGTGTCTTTATTTTTAAAGGTAGAAGTGGCATTACATTTGATATCTTTAAAAATAAATCGTTTCTTTGGAGAAGTGTCTATTCATATCTTCCGCCCATTTCTTCACTAGATTATTTGTTTTTCGGGTGTGGAGTTTGGTAAGTTCTTTATAAATTTAGATATTAGTCCTTTATCCTATATGTCATTTGCGATGATCTTTTCCCATTCCGTTGGTTGCCTATCCGCGAAAAAAAAAAATCGTTTTTACCAGTAAGGCTGCAACTTCCTCAATCTTGTATGTTGGTTTCAGGTTAATTAACATATAAATTTAGCGCAGGCTGAGAGAACAGGGTTTTTACTTGAGACCTTATGTTAATTATCTGTAAACAGAAGAAAACAGGGTGTTGCCTTGAGGCCTATTCTTCCAACTACAATGGGGGAGGTGCAACCCATCAGGCAAGGGTAGAATTCTCAATGTTTGTCCTTTTGCTTATGAATAAGCACATTTTCATAGTCTCCTTCAGATGTTATTCGTCAGTGTATCACATTCTAAGTTCCCCGTTTTGCTTGAATGTCATAAAACAAAAGAGCATTACCTCGCTTGAGGTCAACAAGGGCTGCTAAAAAAATCCAGGCCTAAAAGGTTTTTTGAAGCAGGTGGTATTGGGGCGCTATTTGGCCAGCAGGAGCTTTGCTTCAACTGCCTTTCCATACAGGTAGGTGTCTCAATCTGTGAGTCCAAGATGGCTCCCAACAAGGTAGCATCATCTCCTCCTCCCCACATTATCAAAAAGCAAAAAATACCTCCTTAGACTTCAGATTCCTTCAGTGTTTCCATGGGGAAAAAATGATAAAGGTAAACTTTGATGGGGACACAGAAAAAATATTATTAAGATAGTCATGTCATTTAAATTATAAAGGACATTATTATTTCTACTAAGGTTTACTAAAGGTCAAGTAAGCTCATGTTCTCTCTGTTCCAATTTGTTAGGAAAAGGATGATTTAGAGTAATGGTTAACTTGGTCTGTCTCATAGTTTTCATGGGTAATTGTTAAAATAGCATTCAGGGTCGTCGGTAACCTAAAACTTGAATATTTAGCTTACATGATAAATTGAATGAAGTTCATTGGACATTTAGGCCTCTTCCAAACCAAATGGAATGCTGAAGCATAGCTTACTAAACATAGGTTTATGCTTCTGACTTCTTATGGCAAAAAAAAAAAACCACTAAAATATATAAATCAATTAAAAAACATGCTTTATGCTTAATGGATTCATAAGTCTACCACCTAAAAAATTTTCTGATGTAACATACAGTTAGCGATTAGTTATTATTTAGTAGTTTTCGCTGGAGACTAAGGTTTATAAGAGTTAAAATTCCTCTAAATGGAATTAAGGCTAATGGAGATAAGCAAATTCATATGTAGAAAAGTAAGAGATAGATATAAAAGATATGAAAAATAAAAATGCATTTTTGTTAAAGGTAATAAATAAATAATTAAGTCAATAAATGAATATATAAATACATTTATTTATAAATAAATAAACATAAATGCTTGTTTATAAATAAAAGAATATATATATTTATTTATAAGCAAACAATATAATTTTAACAAAAGGGTAAAACAACAGGACAACATGCCCTTTAAAGCTGCTTTACTTAAATCTATAAAGAACTTTCCAAACTCCGCACCCGAAAAACGAATAATCCAGTGAAGAAATTGGCAGAAGATATGAATAGGCACTTCTCCAAAGAAGACATCCAGATGGATAACAGACACATGAAACGATGCTCAATGTCACTCAGCATCAAGGAAATACAAATCAAAACCCCACTGAGATACCACCTCACACCAGTCAGGGTGGCTAAAATGAACAAATCAGGAAACAATAGATGTTGGCGAGGATGTGGAGAAACAGGCACCCTCTTACACTGTTGGTGGGAATGCCAACTAGTGCAGCCGCTCTGGAGAACTGTGTGGAAGTTCCTCAAAAAAAAAAATGAAAATAGAACTATCCCATGACCCAGCAATAGCACTGCTAGGAATATATATATATATATATATACACACACACACACACAATGGAATACTACATGGCAATGACAAAGAATGAAATCTGGCCATGTGTGGCAACATGGATGGAACTGGAGGGTATGATGCTGAGTGAAATAAGTCAGGCAGAGAAAGACAGATACCATATGTTTCCACGCATAGATGGACTTTGCAAGACTTAACAGAAAACCAGGGGAGAGGGGAAGAGGGAAGGAAAAAACCACAGAGAGGGAGGGAGGCAAAACGTAAGAGACTCTTAAACACTAAGAACAAACCGAAGGTTGAAGGGGGTATGGGAGGGGGGAGTGTGGTTTGGGTTTGGGATGAGTACTGGGTGTTGTATGGAAACCAATTTGACAAAATAAAAAGTTTAAAACAAAAGTTGCTTTACTTAAGCCTCGGTTTGATTTATCCATTCTTTATAATCCACAAGGCCTAGCAGTTGTAAAATGAGCATATAATTTGCTCAAAAACATGTTTAAAAAAAAGGAGGGAGGTACACCTGGCTGTCTGCATTACAACCTCAGCTCCTTCTAATCAAGAAGGACATTTTTTTTTGAAAGAGGACTTCATTTTTATTTTTGCATGCTGGTTTTCCATGTTATTTTATTTTACTTTAATTTTTTTATTGTCTTAGTCTCTTTCTATGATTTGGCTATTATCGGAAATGCTGCTATAAACATCAGGGTACACATGCCCCTATGCATCAGCACTCCTGTAACTCTTGGGTAGATTCCTAGCAGTGCTATTGCTGGGTCATAGGATAGTTCTATTTTCATTTTTTTGAGGAACCTCCACACCGATCTCCAGAGAGACTGCACCAGTTTGCATTCCAACCAACAGTGTAAGAGGGTGCCTGTTTCTCCACATCCTCGCCAACATCTATTGTTTCCTGATTTGTTCATTTTAGCCACCCTGACTGGTGTGAGGTGGTATCTCAGTGGGGTTTTGATTTGTATTTCCTTGATGCTGAGTGACATTGAGCATCGTTTCATGTGTCTGTTATCCATCTGGATGTCTTCTTTGGAGAAGTATCTATTCATATCTTCCACCCATTTCTTCACTGGATTATTCATTTTTCAGGCAAGACCTCATCAAGATAAAAACCTTCTGCGCTGCAAAGGAAACAACCCATAAAACTAATAGTCAATCAACAGAATGGGGAAAGATAGCTGCAAATGACATATCAGATAAAGGACTAGTATCTAAAGTCTATAAAGAACTTACAATAGTCTTAACTTTTTAAATCTTAATCCTCAAGGAGTAACTGCAGCTGAGTGTCATTCTTCAAAATAAGATAAACCCTCTCACCCTATGGCGCTATGCAAAATCCCCGAAGTGGGGCCCACACAGACTGGGCCCACTAAACTTTTCACCTCAGTTCGAGGATATGCTTGTGTTCTTTCAGATTCCGAACCTCTGTGGATTCCCACCTCAGTTGGTGAAGTCTTACCATGGCATGATAGAGACGCCCAGGATATCTTCCAATGAATCAAGACTTTCAGAGAATGACTCTGAGTGATCAGCCACTGCCCCTCCTTTTTCAAAATGAAAGAAGCCTCTTCATGGACTCCTCATCCTGAGGCCACTCTACAATTGCAAGTCCTTGTCCCTGATATAACATGGGGAAGCCTTAAATGCCTGTTGAATCAGGCTGGCATCGTCTTACAACACAGTGATACTGCATATAACCCTAACTCACATCTGATGGCCATGATTTCTGTCATTAACAAAAATTCTATATATGGAACACTGATTCTTCTCCTTGCCCTCCTTTGTCCAGGCCAACCTCAATATTTGTATTGGGCTCATCTCCTTAATCCACCTATATTTGATAGCTTAACACTCCTAGCCTGGGATATTCCCATTAGCAATAATGACAGAGTTCACGGAAGGAGCCAGTCTTAACCTGCCCTTCCAAACAGAACAAGAGAATCAGCTTTATATGTCAATGCCTCAATGGTGGCTTCCTCCAGCACCTCCTATGTTTAGCGTTACTAAACTTAGCAACTTATCTGTTTGTCTCCAACTAAAAATCAACTAGCTTTTGCCTCTATAAGGCCTCTACAAGGCCAGATAATTTTACCTTATTCTCATCCACAAGCTTTGATATACTTCAAAAAACAAACATATCTCACACTTCTAATGTTATAGCTTGTTCTAGTCTCAAATATTCAGACTACCCCTGGAATAATATTCCTTGGACAACTCGTTATGGAGAGACTGAGCATAATCTGCACTGGAGTAATTGGACTATTATTAACAGGGGTCCTAGAGGACATCTTGAAACAAAATATTCAAATAAGTCCATATCCTTTGACAAGTCTAGTAGGGAGAATGATTTTTCGAAACATGGAAGCTTATCTGGCCCTATAATTTCTGCACTTAAGAGAAATTAAAAGGACCATGAGTTGTTAATCTTTGGAAGCTAGGCCTTCTCTTCTTCACTCATACTATTATCCACAATGAAATTTATGCAAATTGACATATTAACATAACTTGGGCCTCCCTGCACAACAATCAATTTTCATAGACCACTATTTGGGTCCCTTCTCCCTACTTTCTCTTTGCTACCTCCACTTTACAGATCAAACAACTAGAAAATAATTATATCCCTACTTCCCAGGGCTGGTTTATGTCTGTGTAAGTAATGATAACATCACCCAATTAAATATCTCCTCTTTATTAGTACTTAGTGTGTCTCAGTCTGGGTGTTAATAGCTCTGGGCCGTATATGCGTCCTTCAGGACTAGGCATGCTTTCCAAGCTTGTTCACCTCAGTGAGTCCTTTCATACCCTCCAGTGACTCCCAAGCCTGTCCTCACAGCACACTTGTTCTTTTTACTATTACAATTCTTGGCTCCCTTTCATTTTTACATGCTTGTCTTTCATACCTATGTTCATCTCCCCACCAGACTATGAAGACCTGGCAGACAGGGACCACTTTGTCTTATAAGCCTTGAGCTTAAGCCCACCAGATCCCCTAGCAAAACATGAAGGCTTGGAGCTGTTATTTAATGAATAAATAGAAGGACCATGGAGCCCTCTGTCTAGATTTTGACCAGCTTCCTCTGCAGAGATAACTGCTAGTAATGGGAGATTCCTGTTTTATCTGAGGAAGGGGAAATCCAGAATGACCTCTGCATGACCTTTCCCTTGTTCCATTCCTTCATCAAATCTCAGTGGGCACCCTGACACAGGAAGCTGCCTGTGCCCTGGTGTCCAGCGTTAGGTGAAGACCACCAAAGAATATCAGTTAACTTTATGTGGCTGGCATGAACGCACTGGCCCTACAAAGCTCTGGGCTGGGTAAAGCTCTGGGCTGTACAAGGGATCTCAGGCTTCTGCCATTACCCTTTGTCTGTCCATCCTCAGGGTATACTCTTGACTCATGAGGCATCCTCCTGTCAGCCAGGAAAATAACCCCCCTATTACCAAATGAAGAGGCTGGGGACCCAACATGAACTGGTATTGTACTTTGACTCTAGACTCAGTGTACAGTGCTCTGACGTGTCCTTTCCTATCCCAAGTCCTCAACACCCCAAGTATCCAAGCCTCTCTAGGTTCTAAAAGGCTTCCAGCAAGTATCAAGTACTTCTGTAGTATCTAAGAACACAGTGAGTCATTGATGGAGAACCAAGGCCAATTGACACTTTACAATTGTATGGAACGCTGGAGTAACCCACTGATAACAAAACACTATATGGGAGAACACTGAAACCTTTTCTTCTGTAGCTATTGTCTAAACTAAGGGGAGTTAGCTCATCTTAATTCCAGGTGCCCACAGAGTTGGGCTGCAGGACCCTAATCTTTTTCTCTGGAGTCTGGGCCCTGATGGCCCTGGGTACAGCAGAAACGTATGAATTTCAAGAATTCCTTGCCCATCATTGGGCCATTGTGCATGCAGCTATCAAAATGGATGCCGCTTTCCCATGGCAGAGCTCTCTCTAATCTCTTTCTTCTTTCTGTCTTGTCACTTCCCCAGTATCCACTCTTTGTTGAACACACCTTTCAGTGTGTGTGTGCCAGTGCACATGTAAGGATTTGGATACTAAAACGATCACAAATGGACAATAAGTGCTGCTTGATTCCTCCCAGAATATTAGAGTCTCTCGTTTCTAAAGGAAACATGATGGGAGGGGTTTGAGCCATTGCCTAAAATGGCAGAACCCAGCTTTCTCCTCTGGACTCTCCAATTCCTGTGATCTGGGCCAGTCCTAGTCTCTTGATCAGATTTGTCACCCCATTGTACAATGAGAGCTTAGGTACATAACCACAAAAGCCAGTTCTCAAGAGGATGTGATGTCATGCTCCATTAACATCGGATGAGGTGTCAGGTGGGGAGTGCTCAGCCACATTTGTATGCTAAGTATTCTGGTTTATACAGGCATAAAAAACCCTGCATAAAGCAGACAAATGTGTGGAGCCAGTAAAGAAACATCAGGTACACAGGACATCACTAACCCAGCAGTGCACAAGTGTGCTCCCTTGCCTTATGAGGCATGGTAATGCAGCAAAGACTCTGCTCAAGAAGTAGGTCTTCAGCAACCACCCCATCCCATGACCACCTACTGTTCCCAGTAGACAAGGCATGGATGTCAACCAGGCATAAACACTATATATATGAATTATATGGTCTACTTCCACTCCTGCCTCTGCTGCTAGGCATACAGAAATCTGTCCTTCAGAAGGATGTAGATCCTTTCCAAAGTCACAAAGTGCTCCAAAGGTAAAATTTTGCTTCGATTAGGGTTATATTTGGGCCCCTGTATTAGATGTCTAAGCAACAAACAGGATACAGATGTGTTTATTTTTCATATAAATGAAACCTGGACATGGCTAGTCTGTACCTGATAATGGATTGCCCACCATGGAAGATCACATACCATTGACCTCCCTGCTCTAACATCTAAGTATATGACTTCCTTTCTAAAATTTAAAAAAATCAGAATCTATATTTTATGCATCATGCTGTTGATAGAACATCATTTCCATAAAAATTAACTGATCCTGAAAAAAATTCATTAATTATAAAATAATTCAGATAAACTAAAATCTGTACATTGAGCTCTAGTGTTTTAAATTGATCAAGTAATTGAAATGTTTTAATATTTTCCCCTGAAAAACACTTTATCCACAAACATCCTATGTGGGTATATTTCTGACTTTGATGTTAATGAAGCCCAGCACCAAGACAAAATTGTTCGTGTGTGTGAGCAAATTTCTTCAAAATAAAACGTCAGAGTCAGGATAGCAGGGTCAAAATGGAGGTGTAAAAGTACCAAGACCAAATTATCTGCTCATTTTTTCTGATTTTTTCCAAATTTGTATTTAAATTCTCATTAGTTAACAAACAGTGCAATATTGGTTTCAGGATTATAATTCAGTGATCCCT
Organism: Paguma larvata; assembly: GCA_030068075.1. NCBI lineage: Eukaryota > Metazoa > Chordata > Mammalia > Carnivora > Viverridae > Paguma > Paguma larvata. The sequence continues at coordinate 138,202 of JAINVK010000273.1, forward strand.
CACTTACAGACAACACCCAGTGCTCATGATAACAAGTGCCCTCCTCAATGCCCATCACCCATCTAGCCCATCCTCCACCCACCCAGAAAAAGAAATCAATGAATTGATCCCATTGACAATTGCACCAAAGATACCATGTGAGATGCTTAGATATCAACCTAACTAAAGAGGTATAAGATGCGTACTTTGAAAACTTACGAAGGAGATGGAAAAGGACACAAAGAAATAGGAAAACATTCCATGTCCATGGTTTGGAAGTACAAACATTGATAAAATGTCTGTATTACACAAAGCAATCTACACATTTAAGGCAAACTCTATCAAAATACCACCGCAGCTTTCACAGAACAAACGATTGTAAAATTTGTATGGAATGACGAAAGACCCCAAATAACCAAAGCAATCCTGAAAAAGAAAAGCAGAGATGGACTCATCATTTTGAGAATATTCCAAAGAGCACTTAAAAGAAAAAAAAATGAAAACGAAACAAAAAAATAAAAAGCCTAACGATTTATTGTGACTGACTCACTTATCCCAAGAATGCTTGTTTTTGTCTTTATGCTTATAGTTCAGCAGTAATAGAATAAAATCAAGTGTTAGACACTCAGATATTTAGAATAAATGAAGAAAACATGAAAGCAGAATGTGTTATCATGAAGTTTCAATGTTTCTTTATGATATTTTCTAATCAGAAGTGTTTCAAAATATTCAAACTCCTCATTCCTCGGTTATGGTTAGTAGAATTTGACAAAATGCAGGCACCGCAAATGACAGACTGTCTTTCAAGCGAATTTAGATATTTCTGCATTTTTGTCAGATATCAATTACCTGTTTGGAGATCACACAGAATTACTCAAAGCTCAACATCTGGAAGGCTTCCACTTTAGTCATATATGTTATTATAATGTCTGTATAGCCAAAGACATAAAAACAAAGTGTGATGTATCCCTGTGTGTTTAATACAATCCAACGACAGGTATCATGCTGCAATGCAATCAAGTTATATGTTAAATAGAGTAGAGAATATAAAACCCAAATACACTTCAATGAAGGTGGTGCTGGAAAGAGTCTTTTTGCTTCAGGGGCAAAAAGAGACTGAGATCAGGGGTCAGAGTCAGGAGTGACTAGTCTGTCCTCAGACAGTGACAGGAAACTCTAGTCAAGCTCCCCCTCTGGTGGTGTGCTACCACACAGCAATTAGTTTTTGATGTTGGGGAAGAAAGGTTGTCTTTCTGTTACTGAGAATTCAGTGCTTGGCAGGATTGTGTTGGCCCAGATGGTCACTTCCTGCTCTATAACAACTTCTTGGAATGCCTGTGCTTCCTACATTCTAAAATCCTAACGGTTTGTCCCTGCAAAGTCCAGACCTTGAAGAGATGAGGATGGAAAAAATAAACTATAATTAAAAGACCAGAGCCCATTTCCACGGACTTGGATATCAGTTTGGAGCCAGACAAAAGCCTCCAAATCACTAGTGCTCTATCACTGAAGGAAAGGAATGTAAAATAGTGATAGCCCTTCTGCACACAAGGCTCCTAAGTGTAGCTAATGGATATTTCCTTTACACCTGGCCCACTGATGTTGGTGATGACACCAACTTTGCCCAGATAAAAGTGCTAGTGACTTCATGTGAAGCTTTATACCATTTTCATCAGAGATGAAGATATTTGGCCCTCGGCGCATCCCTTCAGATATACTTGTTCTTTCATTAATGAGGATTTCATTCACAGACATAATCTGGGATAATTTTCTGATGTTAATCATGGAGTTGCGACCAGTTTCCAGTAATCTGGGATAGCCTGGGCAATATGAGTCCATGGAACTCCTCTGCAAGACCTATCTTGGCAAAAGATGTCATAAGGCATTGGAAACTGTTCAGCAGAAGTGGTTTGCATGTGCACAGGGGCAGATGATGTTGAGAAGAATCTGATGTAATTTCTGGAGCTAGGGCCTAGGACCAAATTTAGAAGCTATACCACTGTCACTCAGACAGTGCCCAGTCCTCCCTGAGGAGCCTATATTCACACCATGTGTTATCACATAGCAGTTAATTTCTGATAGAAAATGAAAGGTTGAACTCTGTGTTTGGCTGATTTCTGTTAGTATGGGACCATTGCCCTTCTCTCTCTCCACCCCTTTCAGGAAAGCCTGAGACCTCCTGAGACACTCAGGGTTTCTGTTTCTAAAGTCCATTCACCGAGCAGGTTAGGGCACAAAACTACTCAAAGACTAAAATACCAGAGCCGAAATCTGCAGGCTTGCCAGGAGAAAGAGCCTACCTTGTGAGTCACAACTGCCTCTGTCCACAGATGGGAAGGGCTTGAAAGCTGGCAATAGCTTGACACATTCCTGACCTTATTGATGTTGGGGTGCATGATGTTGCCCACAGGACTCCCTGGTATAGCTAGTGGATGCTACATTTCTCTTACAGTCCACAGGTCTTTTTACTCCTTGGACACCAAACTTGCCCAGAGAATTGTGCTAGTAACAGCTTCATTCTGTTACCATCTGAGATGAAGAACTTTAGCCCTCAGTGTATCTAGTTCAATTCCCTTACACTTATCCTAAATGTGTGTTCAGTGGGAGATGTTCCATGCCACAGTCTGGCAGTATTTTTATCCAATTTTATTTGTGGAGTCTTGCCAAGTTCCCATCAATTTGTAATAGCTTATGGAACAGGATCCCTTGGGTTGTCTGCCAGATCTAACTTGGGAACAGGAAGTATTGGGGACTCGAAAGTGTTAAGCACAAGTGGGTAGGGGCAAGTGATATTGGAAGACAGTTTGCCTCACTTCTGTGTCAAAAACTGATGGAGATGTGCCCTTCAGGGCCACGGTCAGAAGTAAAAAAAAAAAAAGTCACACGGATAAGGCTGGTTATTTTTATTTTTTAAGATAATTTATTGTCAAATTGACTTACACACAACACCCAGTGGTCATCCAAACAAGTGCCCTCCTCAATGCCCATCACCCATTTTCCCTCTCCCCCAACCCCCATCCACTCTCAGTTCGTTCTCTGTATTTAAGAGCCTCTTGTGGTTGGCCTCCATCTCTCTCTGTTTGTATTTTTTCCCCTTCCCTTCCCCCATGGTCTTCTGTTAAGCTTCTCAAGAACCACATATGAGTGAAAACATAAGATATATGACCTTCTCTTACTGACTTAAGACCCTCAGCATAATACCTTCCAGTTTCATCCATGTTACTGCAAATGGCATGATTTCATTCTTTCTCATTGTAGATAGTGTCAATTAACTCCCAGTGAGCAGTGAGCATACATGAAGGTTTTCTACTCCCAAAACAACTAATTTCTGATATCAAGGAAAATATGTTGCCCTCCTAAAAACTTGGGGCATTGAAGTCTTATGTTTGTGCAGCGACTATTACTGTGCTCTCTGCCCCCGCATTAGACTGCCTGAACATCCTGATTTCTGAGACTCTAAGGGATCCTGCATGCCCAGTTATTTTGCCAGCAGGCGAAGGAAGAAACAAATAACTCAAAAATTAAACAAAATCAGGGGAGCCTGGATGGCTCAGTCGGTTGAGCGTCCGACTTCGGCTCAGGTCATGATCCTGCGGTCTGTGGGTTCGAGCCCCGTGTCAGGCTCTGTGTTGATGGCTCGGAGCCTGGAGCCTGCTTCAGATTCTGTGTCTCCCTCTCTCTCTGCTCCTCCCCCACTCATACTCTCTCTCTCTCTGTGTCTCGAAAATAAACATTTAAAAAAAAATTAAACAAAATCAGAACCCAGTCCCACAGATTTGTGCATCAGCCCATATTGAGACTCTGGCCTCTAAATCACCACTGCTTTTACCCACTGACAGGAAAAGCTGCAAAGCTGATAAGAGCCCAAAGCCCTCCTACACTGTTTGAAGTCAAATGTAAGGGTTTCTTATGCTACATTAGATCTACCAGGTGTAGCTAAGTTATGTTCCATTTCTTTATAGCCCACAGGTTTTCCACACTCATAGGACACCAAGCTTCCCTAGGGAATCATGCCAATAACTTCATTCACAACTTTATTCCATTATCATCTGAGACAAAGAATTTGGACCCAAGTGTATCTCTTCTGACTCCCTTAATCTCTTTCTAACCAGGTTTTCCTGTGAGGGAATGAGAGTCCAAGCCTGGAAGTATTTCTCTCCGATTTTAATTGTGGTGTCCTGCTAAGTTCCCATTAATCCAGGATATTGTGGGCAATGGGTTCTCCATGGGCTCACCCGTGAAATCTATCTTGGCAACAGAAGGCAACAAGCATGGGAAAGGCTCAAGTGTTATTGGGAAGGAGCTATCTTCACTTCTGTTCAAGGGGAGATGGATATCAGAGGCCAGAGTCAGGAAGCATGTGGCTGTTACTCAGACAGTGCCCAGCATTTACAACCAGCTAACACATGACGAATCCTAAGGACACGTTGCCCTCCCTTACTGCGACCTGTGTGCTTGGCAGGCTTATGACGGCCTGGGGGGTTATTTAACCTGATCCCACTGGTCCCTGTGAGGTTTCTGCATGTTGAGAAGATCAAAGTTTGAGCGTGAGCATTGTTCTTCCCCTGATGGTCAGGGCAGAGTCCATTCAAGGACTCTGGGACCAGAACCCAATTCCACAGACATGGCTGCCAGCCATAACAAAGAAGCTAGCATTCAGATAGATCACGAGTGCCTCTGTCCACTGGTTGAAAGTGTAAGACCAGATCTAGAAGCCTTCCTGCCCTACCAAGGTCAGAATACGGTGTTCTTGCGGCCGATGTTTCCTTTAATCCCAACCCCACAGGTTTTCCCTTCTTACTCTCAGGATACAAAGTTTGCCTAAGAAATGGTGCTCATGTCAGCAGTCCCAGTTTCATTCCATTTTCATCTGAGGTGAACAAGTTTGGCCCTCAGTGTGTTTCTTCAGATTTATTTTATTATTATTATTATTAATTGTTATTTTTAACCAGTTCTTCCTTGTGGGACTTTGGGGACAGGAGTCTGGAAGCCTATCCTCTGATTTTAATTGTCAAGTCTTTTATAGCAAGTTCCCTGAATGGGGGATAGCTTGGACAATGTGTGCTTCGGGGTCTTCCCTGCCAAACTTACATTGGCAATAGGAAGCAGGAGGACTAGGGTGTTGGAAAGCATTCAGCACAAGAGGTTTGCCTGTGGACAAAGGGCGGTGTTGAAAGTAGCCTGCCTTACTTCTAGGACAAAGGAAATATTTCAGTGATAAGGAGTCAGAGGCAATGCAGCTATCACCTAGACAGAAATCTTCCAGCAATTGGCAGCAAGCTCCCATTCCCTTCCTGTGCCAACCTGCACAAATACGTTTCTGATATCACTGAAGAAACATTGTTATCTTCTTACTGAGAAGATGGTGCTTGGCAGGCTGTGGTTGGCATGACAATGGTCTCCCTGCCGAGACCTTCCCCCTGCTACCTTAAATGCCTGCACTCCTAGCAGCTGAAGTTTTGCCTATGCGCATTGCAATCCCTGAGCTGGTCAGCCAAGAAAAAGATCAATCGAAGTGTACAAGACTAGAGCCCCGTTCCACACACCTAAGTGTTAGCTGAGAGCCAACACCATCATCACCTAATTACCACTACCTCTATCCATTGAAGGAAAGGGCTGGAAAAAAGGTGAGGGCTAAAAGGCTCCTTGACCTATCTGAGGTAAGAACGTATAGAGCTTGCAGACAGGGCTCTCAGGATTAGTATGATAAAGTTTTGGAGGGTGATGATAGGGTTTGTGGGGTTCAGAACTGATGGCCAGGGAAAAATTCTTGAAGACTTCTTTGGTGTAAAAAGGTGATTTTATTAAAGCAGTGGGACAGGACCTGTGGGCAGGAAGAGCTGCCTGCACTGGGGTTGTGAAGAGTGACTGGTTATATACCGTGTGCTTGGGGAAGATAAAGTCCAAAGGCAAGTTTTCAAGGAGACTTTCATATGCTAAAGACTCACAGGTCACTGGAGACCTAGGTATTGTCAAGCTAAGATTGTTTTTCCCTCTATCAAAGCATTAACATTAAGACAGTAGGGAGTTCCTGGAGAAACATTTTACTCTGCCAGCCTCAAATATTTGTCAATTGGCTGCAGGTTACAAGGAAATTCAAATTTAATTATTTTAATGTTTTTAATATTTCTTGAGAGAGAGACAGAGACAGAGAGACAGAGGAAGAGAGAATGAGTGGGGGAGAGGCAGAGAGATAGGGAGACACAGAATGTGAAGCAGTCTCCAGGCTCTGAGCTGTCAGCACAGAGCCTAACATGGGGCTGGAACTTAGCCCCATGAATTGTGAGATCATAACCTGAGCCAAAGTCAGAAGCTTAACTGACTGAACCACGATGCAGATGCCCCAGGAAATTCTATTTTATCTTCCATTTCCTTCCTACCTTTGGTCCCCACATCACTATGGAGAGGAGGGTGATGTTGAGGCTCCAGAAAACTGAGTAGATTGGTTTCTGGAGATTAGGCTGTTGATAAGATTTCCTTTATCTTGTAATTTACTAAGATATAAAGTGGGGTTGGGGCAGAAAGAGGGAGACAGAGGATCCAAAGCAGGCTTCATGCTGTGAGTGCAAAGCCAGATGCGGGGCTTCAACGCACAACCCTGACTGAGATCATGACCGAGATGAAATCAAGAGTCAGCAGCTTAACCCACTGAGCTACCCAGGAGCCCCATCCCTTGATGTTTTTCTAATTATATCTTGGTTCCCACCAGGCACAGTGGGCCCATCAATAACTCAGTGAAAAACCAGGGATCGATGGAGAGCTCCCACTCTGCTTCCATGCTACCTGAAAGCATCAGTTTCTGATATACAAAAGGATCCATTGACCTCCTGTCACTGACGACTTGGTGCTCAAAAGGCTGGAGTTGGTATGGTAATAGTTATGATGAGGCAGCATGAGGCAGGCTGAGGGGTAAAGCTCAAGCTAGAACCCTCCTGCCACTCCAAGGGGATCTGAGGGATATCACTTGGACACTCCTGGCTACCCAAGAACAAAGGAAAGGGGCTTAGGTCCTTGTCCTGGTAATGTGGGAAACTAAGAAAAATGAAAAATTAAATCCCCTTACTGCCTATAGTGCATTGACAAGTCCTTGACACCGGCAGAGTGACCTCCCTCTAGGAGCTCAGCTGCCTGGATGATGGAACTTTGCTGGGGACAAAATAGCACTTTAGCCTAATATTACCCCAACCTCAAGGACCCTGTAAGTAAACTTCCTTTATCTCAACTGCCCCAAGATATATGCTGGCAATCACACTCCAAGCTTATGGTCCCCTGATATATATCTAAAGGGTCTTATGACTGAAATTTTATTAAATGGTAATAAATGGTGTTTCCTTAGCAATAGCTAGCCCCTGAAGGTGCTGGAAATCTTGCTTCCAAAATTCCTTAGAGACTTACTCTATCCCTGACCTCCTGCCAACCTGAAGGTATATAATGTTGAGTTACCCATCAGGACCCCAGTTCAGCTCTTCCATGCTTTAAAAAATCACCTTTTTGGACCAAAGACATCTTCAAGAATTCTTTCTTGGTCATCGGCTCTGTACTGCCCCACCATCATTGCAAAACTTCATCATTTTGGCATCCAAATGTGGGGCTTCAAGTCTTTTCATATGGACTCTGTGCTTGGGGCAAATTTGGTGAGTATGCTTTCTCTTTCCTCCTTTACTCTCATTTCAGTGGATTTTTGAGAAGTATAGTCTTATTGGAACACTTTCATGTGGATTGCTCAGGCTGCAATCCTCTATCCAGTAGCTACTCTACAGGGAGGAGAAAGCCTACCTTTTGGAAGGCATGGTTGGAAGTTAGAATGTTGGCCAGAATGGTAGTAGGATCTAGAAACTTGATGCCCTCTCTTTATTCCTGTCCTTATATAAAGTTGTCTATCTTGGGCAGGTGACAACCACATAAGTGACTAGTATGGCTGCCAATCTTAAGACTCCCGTGTGTGAGGTTTCCTCCTCATTGGTCTAATGTGATCAAGTCCACATCTCTGGTCTAGACGCTTCTGGCTGTGAGACCTCCATTGAGAGTTGGCTGAAACCAGTATCCGATCGAATTAAAACCCAACAGGGCACCATTTCCTAGGGAACTTGGCTATAAAGACTATATGGGTTGGAATTTCACTTAGATCATAATGGATTTCTGTCTTTGCTGTTTTCCGTCAATGTCCTCTACTAACTACTACTTAAAATTGGGTAATTCCCCCTTGTCAAACTTTTCTAGTATTTTCCATGGGTTTCAATTGGCAGTTTCTTCTCTGCCTTCTCAATGAGGCAGACTCAGGTCCATACGCCAGGCACATTTAGGGTGGGGAGAGGAGCCTATGCATTAGGGAAGTGGTGGGATGCTAGCATCCCTCCTTCAGGAGCCCTTAGTCAGATGGTCAGTGATCATAGTGATTTTTTTCAAGGGATACCTGGGGCCTCTTTGACACCTCAGGAAATTCTGACATATCCTGTGCACGGGACGCTACTGTGGAGTCAGGATGGATTCTAGGGGTAATGAACCTTTTCTATCTCCTTTTCTCCCTTGGTGGAACATGGGAGCTCCTCTTCAGTCCTCAAGGATTCTCCCTTGGGATGCCTTTTTAACCTACTGGAAACAATTTGTATTGCAAAATGTAGGAAGGACTGATCCTGTAACATCTCATTACCTTACTACGCAGGGGAAATGGATGGAGGTTACCCTAGCTCCAGGTCTTCATGGCTACCTGGACCCAGGGGTCTCTTGCAGAATGTGTTTGGTCAGTAACCAGGCCAGTATGCTCCCTCCTGATATATTGGATGATAAATGTCTCAAAAGGCCTCCTCCTGATAGAACTCAGTTGCTGAAGGAAACCAGGCCATCCCTGAAAAGGGGACACTGACTCTTCTCTCTGTTCCTATGCCTAATAGGCCTCTCTCTCATTCCTTTCCTGCGTTAAGGATTATAATTGGAGCCAACTATGCTTAATCTACCTCAGGATGGGGATTTTTAGGAATATTCCCAAGCAGCTGCCTAAAGTCTACCTGTTTCAGGGAAATTCCCTGTCTTCTCTGACCTGACATGAACTGCCTAATTCCACTTTGGTGGAACAAAAGACATGGTGTCTGCTCCTCTGTCCCAGCTGACAAAGTTAGGACCGGGATATTTTCCTTTTCTGCCTTCTGCTGTCACCTCCACTCTTCTGCCTTCCCCTCACCCTCCTCCTGTCTCTTCACCACCTTGGATGTGGCATGCATAACTGATTCCTATAGCATCCTCAGTGCCTCAGGCACCATAGGCTCCTCTTCCCACCCTAAATGTAAAGGAGCTAAGAGCACCCCCTTGAACGACACACTTCAGATTCTCCCACTGGCGTCCCAGGTAAAAACTGATAATGGGGAACAAATGGATTATCCTTTAAGTGTATGTAGGTGAAACAATTTGGTGCTTAAACTAATTTAAGTTTACTGGTTTAATTAAGATAGAGCTGTCTTTAGAGTTATCAGTATTAAATATGAAACTTTTATTCTACCAAGGTTTACTAATGGTCAAATAAGCTCATTTTATCTCAGTTGCAATTTGTTAGCAAAACGATGACTTGAAATAATGATTAATTTCAACTGCCTCAAAGTGTTCATGTGTAATTGTTAACATAGCTTTCAAAGTCTTTGGTAACAAGAAACCTTAAAGGTTTGCTTTAGAGTTTGCACGACAAATGAGATTAAATTCATGGCACATCTAGGTATTTTTCAAATAGAATTCAGTAGCTTTGATTATTGAACATAGGTTTGTGCTTTTAACTTCTTATTGCAGAGAAATGAAGGCTATTTGGGTCTATTCGAAAACGTGTTTTATGCTTAATTGATTCACAGATTTGCCATCTAAAGAATTCTAGTGTAAATTCAGTTCTCAACTGGTTACTAAGTTTTCCCTGGAGACTAAGGTTTCTAGCAGTTAAAATTCTGATAAGTGTACTTAAGACTTATGGAAATAAGGGAAGCAACTCTGTATGTAGGAAAGTAGGAGGTATGTAAGAAAAGTATAAATAATGGGAATACATTTTTTGTTGAGGGTAAAAGAAAGTAATTTTGTGCTAAATGAGATGGGTTGTTTGGAGAGAAATGACTTGGGACAAAATCTGAAGGGAAAGGAAAGTTGTAGAAGTTTCCTGAAGGGAAATCTTTGGAAAGGAATTTTATGTGTGGTCAGAATGGACTAAGGTTGCCACGGATGGATTTTAAAACTACACTGGTTTAAAATTAAAATTCTGTTTTTCTCTCTTTTGGAAAGACAACTTTTTCTTGGATTGTTGATCTTCTCTTGATTAGAAAATGAAAACAAAGTTATTTTTTTTTTCTCTTTTGTCTGCCAGGAAAACCAAAGCTTTAGGTTTCATCTTTATCACATCTTTGATTACTTAAAACTTTTCAATGGTGTAGTAGTTAAGTTTTGCTAACAACTATATAATGCTAAATATTTGCCTTTGGAATCTCTTATTCCCATCTTGTTTAAATAAATAATTTAAAGCTTAAAATTTTAAGGATCTGTAACCCTACTTAGAATGTGCTCTGTCACTTCCTAAGATTTGAACAAACTTTCCCAAGATTTCAATTGTAAATGAAGTCTTTTTGACCAGTTATGCCTTTTTATGTGCTATGCTATGTTACTTGGAGAAGCATTGGTTCTATTGCTTGGGTAAATGTTATAACTGCTCAAAGATATATGCAATTTCTAAAGTTTTAATTTGTTCTGCTATAAGGTCCCCCCTTGATATACTGATTATGAAAGAGTTATGTGCCACAGAAATAACTGAATTCCCTTGCCAATTGCATCATAATGAACTCTTATCAGATCCTTAAGAATGTCCGTTTCTGAGATTTTATAATTTATAATTGTTCTTATTCTCTCCCAAAACATATTTCATCTTCTAGGAGAGTCACAAAAAAAGGACTTTTAGGACAAATGCCGGTATTTGAAATCTTTCAGATTAATACTAAAATGGGTAAGAATTTCAAGAACTAAAAAGCTGCATTCCAACTGAACAACAATTAGGAACATGGGACTAAATGAATTGAGAAAGACTATAGTTTTGTGATTCTTGTTGGAAATATTGCTGGTTCTCTAATATTTGTTCTTCCAGATTAAGGAAACATTCTCTTCAGATATCTGTAATATCCAGAGATGTCATCAACTATTTACTTGTAAACTGAAGCATTGAACTTTTCTCTCTACCTAAACCCTCTGAAGTTCAAGCACTCTCAGTGAGTATTCTTTCTTCCAATGCCATTAGAGTTATTTACATAAGTGCAACAAGAATCTTCTCCTTGTAACAGGACACCACCGGAAATACTGGTTACTTTACTAAGGCTTTGACTGGAATGTAGTATTTGAGAGACATGCATAGATGTCCCTACATAATGACGCTACAGCTTTAAGGAACTAAGGTTGACTTCATGAAACATGGAGCCAATAAAGCCCCTTGAAAATGTTGGCTGGATACCTTGCTTACAGAGTTTCCAGAAGCCTCACCAGGTGAGTAAAGAATGTCACTTCCTGACAGATGCAGGAACCTCAAGATATCTTGGGGACCTTGTGACGAGGAATTCGCTCAATTCCACAGGTATTGCAGCCTGTCTGATGGGAAGTATTTGGTTTGGCTTCTGGCCTGGATAGGTTACAAAACTTCTGTCTGGAGATTCCTTATAAAGGGTTCCAGCAAAGCAAACTTTAAAAGATGCTTATGATCAATGACTATTCTTGCTGAGCTTATATAAATAATTAAGCCAAGTTTGTTAAGACCGGACTTGTTTTACAATGAGTTAGTCTTGATTTGGCTAGGTCTGGAAATGACGGTTTTTAGAGAGAAAAACAATGCACATTTATGGATGTTAAATCCTTTAAATGTTTGCCTAAACTAGACAACTTGAGGTAAACTTGAGAAATCCTGTCACAATAGTACAGGTTATCCTGTGGGGATAGTAATAACACCCCATGGGTATATTATTTAAATGACTTGAAAATGGGATAGATTCCCCCAACAACTGTATGCGAGGACTTTTCTCACTGTAGGCCTATCAAAAGATAAAGACGATAGTGCTTTATAATTCAGTTGAGACTGGGTTAATTCGTAAATCTCTAAGTATGAAAACCATGTCCTCTCTAATCCTTCTCTGACAGTTACTGGAAATCCACCCCACAGAAACCCCAAAGACCTAGTTTGTTCAAAGAATGGTAAGTTTCATGCAACACGGCATTTAACTCCAAAATCAAAGGGCCCCTTACTTACTCCCACTGCAGTCAGTTATAGGGACATTCTTCACGAGCTCCTGTATCTAAATAAAACCTGTACCCCTTTCCAAGAAGTCAATGAGCAAGCTAATGTGCCTTCTTATTCCCAGGAACCTGTGCAAGACCTCAAACTCCTTTTAGGATGCTTGTACCTTTGTTTTTTACTTTACTTTCCCAATTTGTACTAACAGTTCCCTCTTACAATGGGCCATTCAAAGGATCACCACAGACATTTGAGTTACAACCTAGAAAGACCAGTCTGGTTCCTGCTGCCTGTTCCCACTCCCATCCAAGGATTCTTCAAGCCCGACATCTACAAACCCCACTGGCAGCACTGGTAGACACTGAGTCTGTAATTTGCTCTAACAAAATTCTGTATCTACATTCCAGATCACCACAAAAGTATTTACTGGATTTCTAACTGACATGAATTCTTAAATTTGTGCTTTAAATAATCCCTCTCTTTCCTTTAATGATTGACTACACTCCTGAACTGGAGGGTTTTTCTCAACTACCAAAGGACTTTTCTTGGGACTTCTTTCTTGTTTTTATATTATGTTGCTGTTTACTCTCATGCCTCTCTGTCTAGTGTCAAGACTACATCACTACAATACCTTCAAGCCAACATATGAGCCTTGCTGCTCAAGAAGGACCACGTTGGATTCAGCTGCCTCCACCTTTTGTAATCCTCTATATGTTCCCCAACAGGCCAGTATTAACCCATATAGATAGGGACACCTCTACATCCCTACCCAGCAGAAAGAAGCTACAGAAGATGAGACCTTCCACCTTCTAAATATTTAAGGGTTGATATTGTTCAGAGGGATATGATGAGGGAGCATGAGGCAGGCTGGGGGATAAAACACAAGCTAACTCTCCCACCCTTGTTGGAATCTGAGTGTTATTCCTTGAACATTCTTGACTACCCAATAACAAAGAAAAGGGGCCTAAGTGCTTGCCATGGTAATGTGGGAAACTAAGGCAAATGAAAACTTAAATTCCCTTACTGCTTACAGCCCATTGACAAGTCCCTGAAATGGGTAGAGTGACCTCCCTCAAGGAGTTCAGCTGCCTTGGTGGTGACACTTTGCTAGGGGCAAAAGAGAACCAAGCTCAAGGACCCTGTAAATCAACTTCTTTTATCTCAACTGCCCCAAGATATATACTGGAAATCATACTCCAAGCCTATGGCCCCCCACCATACATCTGAAGGGTCTCATGACTGAGGTTTTATTAAATGGTAACAAATGCCATTTCCCTAGAAAAGCTAGACCGTCAAGGTCCTGGAGACCTTGCTTCCAAAATTCCTTAGAGACTTACTCTCTCCCTGACCCCCTGCCAACCTGACAGTATATAATAATGAGTTACCCGTCAGAACCCCAGCGCAGTTCTTCCTGCACATAGGTACCATCCCTGTGCTTTAATAAAATCACCTTTTTTTGCACCAAAGATGTCTTCAAGAATTCTTGCTTGGTCGTCGGCTCTGGACCACCCCACAGTCACCCCCATACTTCATCAGTTAGACAGCAGAACTCCAAACATTGACTGCTACAGATGCCTTCATTCTGAAGAGCAAACAGTTCACTCATCGAAAGGACCTGCTATGTGCAGGAAACAGCCCATTCAAGGACTAGTGCACCCGAGCCACTTTCCAAATACTTGCAGGTCAGGTACAAGCCAGAACCTGCTAACTATGAGTCATTACTGGACTCAAAGGGCAGGGGAAAAAAAACCCAATGTCAGAAAATTTCCATCTTTTTCTCAAGGAACAATACAGGAGGTTTCCCTTGGTACTAGCCCACACATTGTTCTTACTCCTGAGGCAATCATCTTCCCGGGAGATTGAGCTAGTCACTTCATTCTTTGCTATATCGCATTCTCTTCTTTTTTTATATAATAGTTTATTTTCAAATTGGTTTACATATAACACCCAGTGTTCATCCCAACACGTGCCCTCTTTAATGCCCGTCACCCTCTGTTGGAGACCAGAAGACTTTGGCCCTGGTGACATTGCCTAAGGAGAAGACTCAGGCCCATAAGACAGTGCCCTAGACCGGGGCCCTCATCGGTGGATGGGGTGCCTTGAAGCAAATGCCAGGTTGTAATACGACAAGAACATAATTGCTGGTCTGACTCTGAGGGAGGGCCGGTTAGCCATGATGGGTAAGACTCCTCACAGCAGGGGGGCAACCTAAGACAGGCGCAGTCACTGAAAGAGTCACCAGGACACCTGGCTATAGGGTCACTGGGCCTTTGTGCTGATTTGGTGCTAATGTCTCCTGAAGAAGATGGGCCATAGAAAAAACAGGAGTGCTCCACAGCTTCCTCCCCTATTAAGCCAACATATGCTGCTATACTTTACTAATAATAAAATCATATTGAGAATCATGGAAATAAAATATTTAAGAAATCAGTAGAGTTTAGAATGTATCATTGATCTATTTTAGGGTGATGCCAGACTCTCGGGAATGTGATTATTGCTGTGATTCTTGGGACATAATTACTAGGAAATAGAAGTTAGAGTATGTTACAGAAAAATAAGGATGTTTTTCACATAATCTTTCAACTGTAACCAAAAGCCTTTGTGCTTGCTCTTTCAACCTATACCACTTACTAGAGTGTGCCTATTCGTTGTACCTTGCTTGCATGTAAATTGTTCTTGATCTTTTGACTGAAATTATTTTTGAACATTTCTATTGAATGTACCCATTTGTCATATCTTGCTTACGTATGAACTGTGTAACCGAAACTGTTTCTGAACACTTCCATTGTAAATCACGGGAACAATCATAAGGGCTGAAATCATTTTTTAATCATTACAAAATATATGCCTGTACTGCTTCTAAAACTACATAAAAACCCAGAGAGAAAAATAAACTTTGAGCAGTCTCCAAAAAAGGCTGTCTCCACATCTTTGTGTGTCTTTGTCTTGTCTTGTCTTTATGTTTCAGCCCTTACTTAGGGAACCCCGGACCAGTCCTGACATGAGACTGACTCCGAGAGACTGACTTCGCGCTTCTCTCGCGCCTAGACCAACCATCACGCAGGTGAAACCCTGGACCAGCCGGAAGCCCAGATGTAGGAGCTGGCCTCCTCTCAGGGTGACCCCGGCAACCCCCTCTCCCCCCTCCCTCACCCCCCTTACCCTCAGATTCTTCTTAGTCTTTGAGACTCTCTTATGTTTATTTCACTCCCTCTCTGTGTCTTTTTTTCCTTTCCCCTCTTCCCCTCCCCCTGGTTTTTGCTTAGTCTCACCAAGTCCACCTATTCGTGGAAACATATGGTATCTGTCTTTTTCTGACTGACTTATTTCACTTAACATAATACCCTCCAGTTCCATCCATGTGGCTACACATGGCCAGATTTCATTTTTTTCTCATTGCCACGTAGTAGTCCATAGTATATATATACCATAACTTCTTTATCCATTCGTCAGTTGATGGGCATTTGGTCTCTTTCCATGATTTGGCTATTGTCGAAAGTGCTGCTATGAACATTGGGGTACATGTGCCCCTATGCATCAGCAGTCCTGTGTCTCTTGGGTAGATTCCTAGAGGTGCTATTGCTGGGTCATAGGGGAGCTCTATTTTCATTTTTTTGAGGAATCTCCACACCGTTTTCCAGAGTGGCTGCACCAGTTTGCATTCTCACCAACAGTGTAGGAGGGTGCCTACTTCTCCACATCCTCGCCAGCATCTATAGTTTCCTGATTTATTCATTTTAGCCACTCGAACCGGTGTAAGGTGGTATCTCAGTGTCGTTTTGATTTGTGTTTCCCTGATGATGAGTGACTTTGAGCATCGTTTCATGTGTCTGTTGGCCATCTGAATGTCGTCTTTGGAGAAGTGTCTATTCATATCTTCTGCCTATTTCTTCAGTGGATTATTTGTTTTTCGGGTGTGGAGTTTGGTAAGTTCTTTATAGATTTGAGATACTAGTCCTTTATCTGATATATCATTTGCAATTATCCTTTCCCATTCCATGGGTTGTCTATTAGTTTTGTTGGTTGTTTCCTTTGCCGTGCAGAAGCTTTTTATCTTGATGAGGTCCCAATAGTTCATTTTTGCTTTCAATTCCCTCGCCTTTGGAGATGTGTCGCATAGGAAATTGCTGCGGCTCAGGTCAAAGAGGTTTTTTCCTGTTTTCTCCTCTAGGATTTTGATGATTTCCTATCTCACATTCAGATCCTTCATCCATTTAGAGTTTATTTTTGTGAGAGGTGTAAGGAAGTGGTCTAGTTTCATTCTTCTGCATGTTGCTGTCCAGTTCTCCCTGCACCATTTGTTAAAGAGGCTGTCTTTTTTCCATTGGATACTCTTTCCTGCTTTGTCAAAGATTAGATGGCCATATGCTTGTGGGTCCATCTCTGGGTTCTCTATTCTTTTCCATTGGTCTATGTGTCTGTTCTTGTGCCAATACCATGCTGTCTTGATGACTACTGCTTTGTAGTAGAGGTTAAAATCTGGGATTGTGATGCCTCCCGCTTTGGTTTTATTCTTCAGAATTACTTTGGCTATTCGGGGTCTTTAGTGGTTCCATACAAATTTTAGGATTGTTTGCTCTAGCTTTGAGAAGAATGCTGGTGCAATTTTTATTGGGATTGCATTGAATGTGTAGATAACTTTAGGTAGTATTGACATTTTAACGATATTTATTCTTCCAATCCATGAGCATGGGATGTTTTTCCCTTTCCTTGTGTCTTCCTCAATTTCCTTCATAATTTTTTTTATAGTTTTCCACGTAAAGGTCTTTTACATCTTTGGTTAGGTTTATTCCTAGGTATTTGATGGTTTTTGGTGCAATTATGAATGGGATTCGCTTATTTACTTCTCTTTCTATTGCTTCATTGTTAGTGCAAAGGAATGCAATCGATTTCTGTAAATTGATTTTGTATCCTGCAACTTTGCCAAATTCATGGATTAGTTCTAGTAGGCTTTCGGGGTATTCTGTTGGGTTTTCCATGTAAAGTATCATGTCGTCCGCAAAATGTGAAAGTTTGACTTCATCCTTGCCTATCCTGATGCCTTTTATTTTGCTTTCTTGTCTGATTGCTGATGCTAGAACCTCCAACACTATGTTAAACAGCAGTGGTGAGAGTGGACACCTCTGTCGTGTTCCTGATCTCAGGGGGAAGGCTCTCAGTTCTTCTCCATTGAGGATGATATTAGCTGTGGGCTTTTCATAGATGGCTTTTATGATGCATAAGTATGTTCCTTCTATCCCGAATTTCTCGAGAGTTTTTATTAAGAAGGGATGCTGTATTTTGTCAAATGCTTTTTCTGCATCAATCGACAGGATCATATGTTTCATATCTTTTCTTTTCTTAACGTGAAGTATCACGTTGATTGATTTACGAATGTTGAACCATTCCTGCAACCCCGGGATGAATCCTACTTGATCGTGGGGGATAATTCTTTTTATATGCTGTTGGATTCTATTTGCTAATATCTCGTTAGGAATTTTTGCAGACTTTAACCTCTACTACAAAGCAGTAGTCATCAAGACTGTATGGTACTGGCACAAAAACTGACACATAGACCAATGGAATAGAATAGAAAACTCAGAAATAGACCCGCAAGTATATGGCCAACTAATCTTTGACAAAGCGGGAAAATGTATCCAATGGAAAAAAGACAACCTCTTTAACAAGTGGTACTGGGAGAATTGGACAGCAACATGCAAAAGAATGAAACTAGACCACTTTCTTACATCACTCACAAAAGTAAATTCTAAATGGATAAAAGATCTGAATGTGAAACCGTCAAAATCCTAGAGGAGAAAGCAGGGAAAAGCCTCTCTGACCTAAGACGCACCAATTTCTTACTCGACACGTCTCAAAAGGCAAGGGAATTAAAAGCAAAGATGAACTATTGGGACCTCATCAAGATAAAAAGCTTCTGCACAGCAAAAGAAACAACCAACAAAACGAATAGGCAACCAATGGAATGGGAAAAGATCATCACAAATGACATATCGGATAAAGCACTAATATCTAAAATCGATAAAGAACTTACCAAACTCCACACCCGAAAAACAAACAACCCAGTGAAGAAATGGGCGGAAGATATGAATAGACACTTCTCCAAAGAGGACATTCAGATGGCCAACAGACACATGAAACGATGCTCAATGTCACTCATCATCAGGGAAACACAAATCAAAACCACACTGAGATACTACCTCACACCAGTCAGAGTGGCTAAAATGAACAAATCAGGAAACTATAGATGCTGGCGAGGATGTGGAGAAGTAGGCACCCTCCTACACTGTTGGTGGGAATGCAAACTGGTGCAGCCACTCTGGAAAACGGTGTGGAGGTTCCTCAAAAAAATGAAAATAGAGCTCCCCTATGACCCAGCAATAGCACTTCTAGGAATCTATCCAAGAGACACAGGAATGCTATGCATAGGAGCACGTGTACCCCAATGTTCATAGCAGCACTTACAACAATATCCAAATCATGGAAAGAGACCCAGTGCCCATCAACTGACGAGTGGATAAAGAAGATGTGGTAGATATATACAATGGACTACTACGTGGCAATGAGAAAAAATGAAATCTGGCCATGTGTAGCAACATGGATGGAACTGGAGGGTATTATGTTAAGTGAAATAAGTCAGTCAGAAAAAGACAGATACCATATGTTTCCATGAATAGGTGGACTTGGTGAGACTAAGCAAAAACCAGGGGGAGGGGAAGAGGGGAAAGGAAAAAAAGACACAGAGAGGGAGGGAGATAAAACATAAGAGACTCTCAAAGACTAAGAACAAACTGAGGGTGAGGGGGATGAGGGAGGGGGGAGAGGGAGTGATGGGCATTAGAAAGGGCACATGTTGGGATGAACACTGGGTGTTATATGTAAACCAATTTGAAAATAAACTATTATAAAATTAAAAAAAAAAGAATTTTTGCATCCATGTTCATCAAGGATATCAGCCTGTAGTTCTCTTTTTTTGCTGGGTCTCTATCTGGTTTGAGAATCAAAGTGATGCAGGCTTCATAGAATGAGTTCGGGAGTTTTCTTTCCGTCTCAATTTTCTGGAACAGCTTGAGGAGGATAGGTATTAACTCTGTTTTAAATGTCTGGTAAAATTCCGCAGGGAAGCCATCTGACCCCGGACTTTTATTTGCTGGGAGATTTTTGATAACTGATTCCATTTCTTCACTAGTTATGGGTCTGTTCAAGTTTTCTATTTCTTCCCATTTGAGTTTTGGTAGCACGTGGCTGTTTAGGAATTTATCTATTTCTTCCAGGTTGTTCAATTTGACAGCATAGAGTTTTTCATAATATTCTCTGATGATTGCTTGTATTTCTGAGGGATTAGTTGTAATCACTTCATTTTCGCTCATGATTTTATTGATTTGGTTTCTCTCTCTTTTCTTTTTGAGGAGCCTGGCTAGAGTGTTATCAATTTTGTTTATTTTTTCAAAGAACCAGCTCTTGGTTTCATTGATCTATTCCACTACTTTCTCTGTTTCCATATGATTAATTTGTGCCCTAATCTTTGTTATTTCTCTCTTTCTGCTAGGTCTGGGCTGTCTTAGCTGTTCTGCTTCTAGTTCCTTTAGGCGTGCTGTTAGAATTTGTGGTAGGAATTTTTCTTGTTTCTTGAT
This sequence comes from Paguma larvata, assembly GCA_030068075.1. Taxonomy (NCBI): domain Eukaryota; kingdom Metazoa; phylum Chordata; class Mammalia; order Carnivora; family Viverridae; genus Paguma; species Paguma larvata. The sequence continues at coordinate 158,044 of JAINVK010000273.1, forward strand.
ATGGGCCTGGATTGCAATATATTTCCCTCTCAGGACTGCTTTGCCGCATCCCAAAGCATTTGGATTGTCGTATTTTCATTTTCATTTGTTTCCATGTATATTTTAATTTCTTCTCTGATTGCTTGGTTGACCCATTCGTCTTTTAGTAGGTTGTTCTTTAGCCTCCATGTTTGTGGGGGCTTCCCAGACTTTTTCCTGTGGTTGATTTCAAGTTTCAAAGCATTGTGGTCTGAAATTGTGCATTGTATGATCTCAATTTTTTTATACTTATTCAGCGCTTCCTTCTTGCCTCAAAATGTGGTCTATCTTGGAAAATGTACCATGCACATTTGAGAAGAATGTAAATTCCTTTGCTTCTGGATGAAGGGCCCTCAAGATATCTGTCAGGCCCATCTGTTCCAACGTGTCATTCAGGTCCATTGTTTCCATGCTGATTCTCTGTTTAGTGGATCTATCCAGCGTTGTGAGTGGGATATTAAGGTCTCCTGCAACTTGCACATTTTTATCAATAAGATGGCTTACGTTTGTAATTAGTTGCTTGACAAATTTGGGTGCCCCAGAATTCGGCGCATAGATATTTATGATTGTTAGTTCTTCCTGCTGGATAGTCCCTGTGATTATTATATAATGCCCTTCTTCTTATTCTTGTAATCTCTTATTACATCTTTTACTTTAAAGTCCAGTTTGTCCGATATAAGTGTGGCTACTCCACCTTTCTTCTGAGTTCCTGTAGCATGGTAGATAGTTCTCCATCCCCTCACTTTCAGTCTGCAGGTGTCTTCAGGTTTAAAATGGGTCTCTTGAAGACAGCAGATAGATGGGTCTTGTTTTCTAATCCATTCTGTTACCCTGTGTCTTTTAATTGGAGCGTTTAGTCCGTTTACATTCAGTGTTAATATTGGAAAATGTGGGTTTAGAGTCAAGGTGTTGTCTGTAAGTTTCATGTTTGTAAGGATATCTCTGGTGCTCTGTGTTTCTTGCAACCTTTCCTTCATAGAGTCCCCCTCAGGAGCTCTTGTAAGGTTGGTTTATTTGTGATGTATTCCTTCAGTTTTTGTTTGTTTGGGAAGACCTTTATCTCTCCATCCATTTTGAATGACAGGCTGGCCGGGTAAAGGATTTTTGGCTGCATGTCCTTCCTGTTCATCACATTGAAGATTTCCTACCATTCCTTTCTGACTTGCCAAGTTTCTGTGGATAAGTCTGCTACTACCCTGTGTCTGCCTTTGTAAGACAAGGCCCGTTTATCCCTAGCTGCTTTCAGGATTCTCTTTCTATCTTTGTATTTTCCCAGCTTCACTATGATGTGTCTTGCTGAGGGCTTATTCGGATTACGTCTGAGGGGAGTTCTCTGTGCCTCTTGGACTTCAATGCCCATTTCCTTCTTCATGTTGGGGAAGTTCTCCTCGATGATTTGTTCAAGTACCCCTTCGATTCCTTTCTTTCTTCTTCCTCTGGAATTCCTATAATACGGATGTTATTCCGTTTGATTGCATCGCTCAGCTCTCGAATTCTCCTTTCCTGTTCCTGAATCAGTTTCTTTCTCTTTTTCTCTGCTTCCTCCTTTTCTGTAATTTTATCTTCTAATTCCCCTATTCTCTCTTCTGCTTCTGCAATCCACGCTGTGGCTGCCTCCAGTTTGTTTTGCCCCTCATTTAAAGCATTTTTTAATTTCTGTAGATCGTTTTTTAGGACTTCGATCTCTGCCTCTAGGGTCCCCCTGGTTTCTTCTATGCTTTTTTCAAGCCCTGCAAGTATTTTTATATTTATCATTCCCTATTCTTGTTCTGTTAAGTTGCTTATGTCTGCTTTCACCATTTCTTGTGCTGTCACTATTTCCTGTACAGTCTTTTGAGGGGAGTTCTTCCATTTGGTCATTTTGGCAATGTGTGTATTGGTTTATTTCCTATTTCTCCCTGGAAAGGAATGGGGTCAGACTGACAAACAAGAAACACAAACTCACAACCTTACTGACCAATAATACAGACAAACAAATCACAACATAAAAAAGATTAACAAACGACGCTCTGGGGGCATGCAACCTGACGTACCAGGTACACGATAATGATGGGATGTGCACTCTGTTGATGGCAGAACATATCTAGAGCAGTGACAGGTGAGGGGAGAAGAATAAATTGAACTTTGACCAGGTAGAGAGATTAGAAAACTTGATCCAGCAAGAGAGAAATCAGAATAAGGAAGGATGTGAGGAAAGAGAAATGAAGTTAGATTTTGCCCAGATACACTATGTGGTCTGACTGTTCCATAGAGAGAGATAGGAAATTAAAGAGTGAGGTGTAGAACATGCATTGAGAGAGTGGGTTAAATGTCTGTTTAAGCGAGCCAAAACCCCCAGGTGGCAAGTTTAGAGGTGGGGAGAGATAGGAAGGAGAAGAGGAAGAATATATCTAAAACCAAAAATTGACCTAGAATTAATCCAGGCAGTGCTGCAGTAGTTGTGTCTCCGCGGCTACCACTCCTGCAGAAGGGCGTCTCCCATATGAGGAGGGGTGTGGCTTGGTGTAGGCAGGTCCCACCTCCACCGCTGGGGAGTGGAGTCCTAGGGTTTGACTTTGTGAGAATGCGCGACCACAATGGCGCCTTCCCAGCCCTTACAGTCTCAGATCACTCCTCACGGACCCACAGTCTCAGATGACTCCTCAGTTTCCGTCCCCAACTCTATCCAGGTTACCAGCAGGGTTCAATTTTCTGGGCGATCGTGCCCCCAAGCTCATCTGAGTTCCTTTAATGCGCTCTGACCGCCACGCCTTATGTAAATTGAGTCTCTGACTCAGCACCCCTGCGACCACAATGGCGTCCCCCTAGTCTCTCTTCACGGACCTGGAGTCTCCGAACCCTCCTCTGTGTCCGTCCTCGACTTGGTCAGGATGCAGGGGCAGCATGACCCGCTGGGTGGTCGCGAGACCATGCACACTCAGCCTTCCCCACCCAAATTGTGCCTCTGACTCAGCACCTATCCAGCGATGGCGCGTGCCTCTCCGTGTCAGGGGCTGGGACAGCGTCGCTGGCTCTGGAGTGAAGAAAACTCTGCCAGCTCTGCCGTGAGGAACGAGCAACGACCCTCTCTCCAAAAAGCCTTGCGGATAGGGACTGGATGATAAGCTCCCTCTCTGCCCGGGTTCGAGGTACTTTCCCCGCTGCTCTTTCTCTTCCCCTTGTCTTTCGGAGGAAGGGGCCCAGGGCCCGGGGCCCACTCCCCGCAGTCCGCACCTCCGCGGCAATCTTTCTTTCTCCCAGACTGCACTCACTCAGTCCCCAGATGCTCTGGATTTCGCTTTGTCTTTCCTGTAGCCTCCAACTTCTCTTCCTGCAGATCCCTGTGATTGAGAGTGTCTCGGTCTCAGTTCTGAGTGCACAGTGCTGGGTGCAGGGCACAGCTACGATGAGGTTTCTGGGTCAGGTGCCAAGGCATGAATAGCCCTTGCTGTAGGCAGTGCCATAGCTGCCTCAGTGGCCCAGCAAAGCCATCCTGCGGTCATGGTGGTGGTAAACATGGCATTGGCTTGTGCAATTCTGTCCTCCTTCAGTATACTCTGCAGTAGCAACGGTGACAGTTCTGGCTGGCAGGGCGAGGTTTCCAAGACCTCAAGGACAGTGGCAGAAGGCAGGGAATGCAAATAGGGTGGAACCCATGAAGGCAGCATCTTGTCTTTGCCTCCTTGTCAGTTCACTTCTCCCATCCATATTTGGAAGATTAATTTGTTCTCACACATGTACCCTCACATGAAAGAGATATGAATGATGTGATGTGTTGAACAAACACAGAAATAACGTATAATGAGGATGAACTGAGTACAGATGCTTGCCAGTGTGCAATATACAGAGGGAGGTACTAGAGCAGGGTTGCCTTGCCTGTTCACATATCATTAAGATTGCACTGGTTTAAAAGAAATTGATCTTGCCCTGAGCATCATTCACATATTGTAACAACTTCCCAGTTGACAATTATTCTTGTATTTTCAAAATAGTTCAAAGCCTGAGAGGATCTGAGGATCCATCCCTGTGGCAAAACAAAAACAAACACAAAAATACAGGCCTACTTGGCCAGAAATCTAAGTCCTGAGAGACTCATGCAGAGACGAACAATGATACAGGGAATACTCTCTTGCTAAACAGTCAGGGGCCCTTTGGCCAAACATATGCCACAGTCACAGGGAAGTTACCATAATCCCCAGTTAAGGGCCCAGGGTATGACTCTAGGACACTCGCATGGAATGGAGCCCAGGGAGGGCTCAGAGTGGAAATAGAGCAAAGGGGTGACAATGGATAGAGGGAGGGCCAGAGTTCTGCATCAGGGATAAGAATGAGATCCTGTGGAGAGTGATATGACTTGCCAGTCACTGAGCTTGCTAGCTCACTGACTGATGACTCAGGAATGAGAAACACCTGTGGGCTTTGGCAAACAGTGCCATCTGTAAGTTCCACCTGAAAGCCCCTGTCCGCAAGACGCCTGCCCAGATTCTTCCTTCAGCATCAGAGATAAAGACATGGCTCTGGGTGTGTGTCCTGCCCTTGCCATCAGTCCAGAGGGGCAGCAGTGATACAGCTGTAGCAGGAATGTGCTCTTGGCTGATGGGCAAGATTTTGGAAGTGGCACTTGGTGCAGTATACCATCTAACAATTCAATTGTGTGCTGACCAGATCCTGGAGCATCCTGCACACATGAAGCCCTGCTGTTCTTCCAAATGAAAGGATCTCCATTAGTGAGGGGAGTCCGACTGGCTACCTATGCTCATGTATAACCTAACCAGCTAAACAATAGCATGTGCTCCGGGAGACAGAAAAGCCAGATTTCCTCCGGGATATTAGACCCAGAGAGCCTTCAATTTCCTCAGGAACTGACTGTGACACTGGCGCCATTCATACTGCCATGGTTGTATAAGTGACAGCCCCATGCTCCTGGAATGTGAATGGAGACCTAGCTAGAAAAGCAGCAGTGGCATGGGGATGAGTACGAGCAGTGCCAAAGTTCTGCATCTCCAACGTGAATGGCACCCATCTAGGAAAGAGATGTCTTTGTTAATTAAATCTCAATCCAGACAGGGGGCCGCTTCCCTTGCTCAAACCTCTGGCTTGCCTACACACAAGCATTCTCCGCCGAGCACCTGCAGATACCCTAGGCCTGGTGATGTCCGCAAATTCTGAAACCCAATTCCCAGGGCCTCTGTCGCCAAACCTCTTGCACACCCACCTGGATTGTACCAGACTCCTCACTTAATAAAAAAGGATATGATTCTGAGACACTGATTCTGACAAGATTCCAGGGAGAACCTTGTTGCCAAAGAAGGGCAATTCTTTACACTTGCTATAATACCCTGCTAAGCAACAAGAACAACGGGACAGAGGGTCAGCTGGGATGTCAGGCTCTGAGAACCCTCTATTGACTCAGGAAATGACTGGAAACTTGCCTCCAATCCTTGGAATTTTGTTGTGGACAGGGCAGCCCCATGGTCTTGGTGGGTGACTGTGACCGAGTGAGAAAAGCAGCAACATAATAGGAAATTGAGTCCAAGTTCTGCATTCCAATGGGCATGGGTCAAATCAAAGAAGGAGATATCTCTATTATCTTTTCATCTTCTCCCACATGGGAGGCAGGATCCTCTCCTAACCACTGGCTTCAACTACCCTCAAGCATTCTCCCTGGGTATCTTTACAAACCTTAGGTATGGGATTGGCCACAAATTCCAAAACAATATTGAGGAGGACCCAAAGTAAAACCTATATCACCATCTAAAGGACACTGTCAGACTCCCAAACTGAAAGAAGAGGCTATTACTCTATGACACTGGCTCTGGATAAACTCCATGCAGAAACTCTTTGGACAAAAAAAAAAAAAAAAAAAAGGCTAAGTGGTCGAAACAGAGACACAGACTCTCAGAGTTCTTCATCACACCTGAAATTTGGAGAATGTTGATAATGAAGTACCCAGCACAGTCTCCTATCAAGGCTTGTATCTGGAAATAGAAATGCCCATGTGCTTAGGCAAAGGGATCCCTCTGAAAGGGCACACCTGAAAGCCCTGTCAGCAAGAAACCTCCATTCATTCTTTCAGAGCCAGAGGTTTCTGGCTATTCTGTCCCTCCAACTCTTTTAGCAGGTGATGGAGGCAGCAGTATTTGAGGTGCCAGTCGCTATTAGGTTCTATTGGCTCTTGCTCAGGAATCTGGAACAAGGACTTCATTCAATATTCCTGTAAAAATCTCTTCCTGTACTGACCACGGCCTGGCCCATACTGCCCATGTGCAAATTGTATGCTTCCCAGAATGAAGGCAACTCAATCATCCAGTTCAGTGAGTAAAGATGGCTCCCCTTCACCTTCCATACCCCAGCAAGCCAAGCAACAAGTACTCAGGGACTAAAGGGAATCTTTCCTTTGTTAGATCAGAGCCTGAGAGCTTTCCCTGAGCACAGGAGCAAAGAGGGGGTTTGATGCCTACCCAGGGGTGCCAGCTGAGGGAGCAATGGCTCCGTGGCTCCTAAAGGTGGGGGAAGTCAGAAATAAAGCAAGGAGAAGGAAATGGGCCCAAGGAGGGGCCAAAGTTTGACATTTCCAGTGGGAATTGGGACCAACTTGAACAGAAGATGAATTCCTTCATTGCCCCTTGGTCAAAAGGAGGCCGACTCTCTGCTCAAATCTCAGGCCCAGCCTTCACATGAACATCTGTTTTTGGGCACCTACAAATCCCTGGGCCTATCGAGAGCCACGTACTTATGAAATCCAATGAATTAATGAATAAGGAGCCCTGTGGGAAAATCTCTCCCACAGTCACAAGGACTGAGTCAGACTCCCAGGTGGAAGGAAGAGGATATGACTATGAGACACTGACTCTGCATGGATTGTGGGAAGAACCCTGTTTCCAAAAATGAGCAAAGATGTGTGATGGTGATAAGGAGGGCCAGAGCTCTTCAGAGATAGGAAGGGGATTTATATGGAGAAGGAAGTGCCCAGCACCTGCTCCTGGAAAACTACCTATGAGAAAAGAAGATATATCTGATAAATTCTGCAAAATAGGCCTCTAGAGTCTGCATCTCGGAGCCCTGTGTGCAACGGGCCTGCCTTCTTCCTTCAGAAAGACCTAGACGGCCCTGGCACTTTGTCTGCTTTTCTTGTTTACCCAGCCCTGAATGGAGTAAGCAGTAACAATGCTGTAGCCACGACGTGCCCACAGCTGTTGTTCCAACAAAGGGGCATTGGGGCCCTCTTCCTATAAAGTGCTCTTTCTGGGCTGGCCAGCTTCTGGAGCCTACTGTAGGTGTGAACAGCTTGCTTTCAGAAGGAAGGCCCCTCCATCAGGCAGAGCGATAAGGCAAGCTGCCCCACCCCCACCCCTTACTACAAATAACCAATCATCAAGCTCAGGGATGGAGTGCTATTCTCCTTTCTGATATCCCATGCTCATGACTCACTGAGCGAGGGACTGAGTGGGCACCCAAAGCCCATCCCTTGGTGCCCTTTTCTTGAGTGCCAGCTCCATGGCTCATAAGGGTGAACAAAGAGTGAGTCAGCAAGACAGTAAGTAAAAGTGACTGGCTGAACCCAGGACCCAAGGGGGTTCGATATACCCATCCAATTGGAATGTGATCAACGTGGAAAGGACATGTTCAACTTCATTTCTCCTAGTCCCAGCAAGGAGGCCAGCTCTCTGCTAATACAGCTGGCCCAGCCTCCACCTAAACAGTTCTCAGCCGGACCCCTTCAAATGTCCTAGGGCTCTGTATGACCATGGAGTCCTGAAACCAAAATGCCAGGGCCCCTTGGCTCGAAATGTCCCACAATAACAAGGGCTGGTCCACATTGAACATTTGTAAGCCCCAGAAAAACAGAATTATATGGAATCCAAGACGAACCTTAATGGATAATAAAGCACTCTCATGAAACTCGATATTCCTAGAGTAAGAAACCTTCATTCAGGATGAGAATTGCACGATGTTTAAAAAACACTGACCAGCAGAATAGAGGAGTAATCAGGCTTGGTCAGGAGTCAGAAAAATCTTTTGTGGGCTTTGGCTAAGGGACTACTCCCAAGGATGCTCCTCGGAGCCCTGTGAGCAAAAGACCCTCATTCTCCATTGACAAATAGAGGGAAACTTTGGCTTTTGGTGTGTTTCTGCCCATCGTATCAGGAGATGGGGGAGCAGTGGCTCTGAGGTATGAAGAAGTTGCTTCCATGCGATGATCAAGAGATGAGAATGAGGCCTTAGTGCACTATTTTTTCAAAAGGTGTTTTGTGCGCTGATCAGGTCATGCAGTAAATTGCACATGCTCAGACTGTTCTTCCAAATGAGGTTGTCTCCATCTATGAGGAGTGGGAGTCAATGTGATTATCCATTCCCACGATGACTGTAGCCTGCTAAGCACTGAGGGCTCAGGGACAGGAAGGCTAGCTGTCCTCTCATATACCATAATCTTAGAGGCCTGCTTTGGCTCAGGAACTGTCTGGAAACTTGCTTCCAATATTGACATTGACTGTATATGGGACACAGCCGAGGTTCATCCTGAGAGGAGGCCAGCTCCTACTTCAGGGCTTCCAGCTGGTCCAGGGTTTCACCTGTGTGAGGGTTGGTCTAGGCGCGAGAGATGACCCAAAGCCAGTCTCTTGGAGTCAGCCTTGTTATCAGGACTGGTCCAGGGCTCCCTATGTAAGGGCTGAGACACAAAGACAAGACAAGAAAAAGACACGACAAAGACACGGAGACAGCATCTTATCTGGACTGCTCAGTTTATTTTTCCTTCTGGGTTTTTATGTAGTTTTAGAAGCAATACCGATGTATATTTCATAATGATTAACAAAATGATCTCAGCCCCCTTGATCATTCCCATGATTTATAATAGAAATGCTCAAAAACAATTTCGGTTGAAAGGTTAAAACAGTTCACATGTAAGCAAGGTATAACAAATGGGCACATTCTAACAAGTGGTATAGGTTGAAAGAGCAAGTACAAAGTACAAAGGTTTTATTCATAGATTGCCAGTTACAGTTGAAAGATTACATGAAAAACATTATAATTTTCTTAAAACATTATTCTAACTTCTATTTCCTATTACAATTCTGTCTCGAGACTTACAGCAATAATCATATTCCTGAGTCTCTGGCATCAGTCTAAATAGATCAAAATACATTCTAAACTCTATTGATTTCTTAGAGATTTTATTTCCATGATTCTCAACATTATTTTACTATTAATAAACTATGGCAGCGTATGTTGGTTTAATACGGAGGAAGCTCTGGAGCCACTCCTATTTTTCTATGGCCTGTCTTCTTTAGGAGGATATTAGGAAGAATCACAAATCAACACAGAGGCCCAGTGACCCTATAGCCAGGTGTCCTGGTGACTCTTACTGTGGCTGTGCCTGTCTTAGGTTGTTCCTCCCCTGAGGAATCTTACCCATCTCTGGCAAACCAGCCCTCCTTTAGAGTCAAACCAGCCATAATTATGTTCTTGTCTTATTACATCCTGGCTTTTGTTTCAAGGCACTCCCATTCACCGATGAGGACCTGGTTTAGGGCACTGCCTTCTGGACCTGAGTATTCTCCTTAGGTGATGTCACCAGGGCCAATGTCTTCTGGTCTCCAACAGAACACCCCATGGCCTTGTTCTGTGAACTGAGATCATGTTACAAATGCATCAATGGGTTAGTAATGACTCCCAGGCCAATCAAAGTTCTGACCCCAAAGGGATATGGGTCCCATCGAGGAAGGAGATGTCTATATTCCCTACTGTCTTTCCAACCATGAGGCAGGATCCACCCATAACCTCTGGATGAGCCTACCCGCAATATTCTGCCTTGGCACCTTCACACAACCTAGGTTTGGTGATGGTTACATCATTCTGAAACCAGATTGAGAGCAGCCCATTGCAATACTTATGTCACCATCACAAGGACTTCATCAGGCACGCAAGCTGAAAGAAGAGAATATTCCTCTAAGACAATGTCTCTGAATACATTCCATTCAGAACCTTATTAAAAAACTGGGTAATTGGTGCACATGGAGACACTAATGACCAGAATTCTTCATCACACATGAGATATGGGAAAGGTTGAGAAAGAAGAACCCAGAAAAGTCTCCTATTAACATGGGGGAATCTGGAATAAGAAATGCCTGTGGAGTTAGGTAAAGGGAACACTCTGAACGACCACACCGGGGAATGACCGTCAGAAAGAAGTCTGAATTCTTTCCTTAGGAGCCAGAGATTTCTGGTTATGTCTCTCCCTCCCACTTTTTCTATCAGTTGATTGAGGTATCACTGTGTGAGCTGAAGCTACTGGGTTCTGCTTGCTCTTTCTCAAGAGTCTGGAACAACGACATTGTTCCCTATTCCATGTGCAAACTGCCTGATTCTCAGAATGAAGGCAAATCTGTCATCCAGGTTAGGGAGGCAAGCTGGCTCCCCTTCACCATCCATAGCACAGCAGGCCAATCACCAAGAACTCAGAGATGAAGGCCATCTTTCCTCTGTTAGTTCAGAGCCTGATAAGTCTCAGTGAGCACAAGAGCAGAGTGGGAGTTTGCAGCCACTCACGGGTGCCAGCTGAAGGACTGATGGTTCCATCATGCATACAGGAAAAACAAAATAGTCAGAAATGGAGCAAGGAGAAGGGAATGGGTACAAGGAGGGATGAAGCTCGTCATCGCCAGTGGAAATTGGGATCCACTTGAGAAAAAGATGTCTTATTGCCTTTGACCTTGCCCCAGAAGAAGGCCAGGTCTCTGACCAAATCTCACTCCCAACCTGCACATAAACATTCTCTAATGGAATCCTTCAAATGACCTCAGCCTCTGAATGACCATGTATTTCTGAAACTGATGAATTAATGAAGAAAGAGCCCTGTAACAAAATCTCTCCCACCGTCAAAAGTACTGGATCAGACTCCGACGTGAAAGGCAGAGGATATGACTGTGAGACACTGAGTCTGAACAGATTGTGGGAAGAACCTTGTGTCTACTAAAGAGGAAAGATGTGTAAGATGGATAAGGATGGCCATATCTCTTCCAAGATTGGAAGGGGAATTATACGGAGAAGGAAGGGCCCAGCACCAGCTCCTGGCAACCTGGCTATGGGAAGAAGAAGAAACACCAGAAACCTTAGGCTGAAGCACCGTCTAGTGTCTGCATCTGGGAGCACTGAAAGCAACAGGCCTGCCTCCATCCTTCACAAGAACCTAGAGAGCCCTGGACTTTGTCTGCTTTTCTTACTGTTCCCATCATTAAGTAGAGTGAGCAATGACAGTGCTATAGCTGTGAAGGCCCCCCCCTCAACTGTTACCCCAAAGTGTGGAAAGGGGCATTGGGGCCATATTCATGTAAAGGGTTCTTTCTGGGCTCCTGAGCTTCTGGAACCTCCTGCTCCTTTGTGAACTGTCTGTTTTTCAGAAAAAATGTCCCTCCATCAGGCAGAGCAATGAGGCAAGCTGGCTCCCCTCTCCACGCCTCTTGCTACAAGCAGCCAAGCACCAAGCTCAGGCATAGGAGGGCTATTCTCCTTTGGGATAACCGATGCTCATGGCTGTCACTGAGAACAGGACTGAGTGGGTAGCCGACACCCACCCCTTGGTGCCTGCTGAGTGAGTGCCATCTCCATGACACAAAAGGGTGCACAAAGACTGAATCAGAACGACAGTAAGGAAAAAGGACTGGCTAAAGCCATGACCAAGTGAGTTTGATATTTCCATCCAATGGGATAGTGATCAATGTTGAAAGGAAATGTTAAACGTCATTTTCCCTAGGCCCAGCAAGGAGGCCAGCTCCCCACTAATATGAATGCCCCAGCCTTCACCGAAAGTCTCAGCCTGACTCCTTCGAAAGGCCTAGGACTCTTCATGTCCATTGAGTCCTGAAACCTAAATGCCAGGGCCCCTTGACTCGAAATGTCCCACAAGGGGGACACAAGGGTTGTTCACAAGGGCAGGTCCACATTAGACAATTGCAAGCCTAAGCTATTATTCTGACAGACAGAATTTTATAGAACCCAAGATGAACCTTGATGGATAATAAAGCACTCTCATGAAACTTGATACTCCTAGAGTAAGAGATCTTCATTCAGGATGAGAATTGCATGATGTTTACAAAACACTGACCAGAACAACAGAGGAGTAATCAGGCTTGGTCAGGAGTCAGAAAAATCTTTGTGGGCTTCAGCTATGGGACTACTCCGAAGTATGCCCCTTGGGGCTCTGCGAGCAAAAGACCCTCATTCTCCCCTGAAAAATAGAGGGACGCTTTGGCTTTTGGTGTGTTTCTTCCAATTGTGTCAGTAGATAGGGGAAGCAGTGACTCTAAGGTATGAAGAAGTTGCTTCCATGTGATGATCAAGAGGTGGGAATGAGACCTTAGTGCACTATTTTTTCAAAAGGTGTTTTGTGTGCTGATCAGGTCATGCAGCAAATTGCACATGCACAGACTGTTCTTCCAAATGAGGTTGTCTCCATCTATGAGGAGTGGAAGTCAATTTGGCTACCCATTCCCACAATGACTGTAGCCTGCTAAGCACTGAGGGCTCAGGGACAGGAAGGCTAGCTGTCCTCTCAGACATCATAATCTTAGAGGCCTGCTTTGGCTCAGGAACTGCCTGGAAACTCACCTCCAATCCATGGACATTGGTTGTGTATGGGTATCCCCAAGGTCTTGGTGTGTGTATTGAGACCATGTTAGAAATGCAGCAATGAGTTAATAATGACTCCCAGGCCAGTCAAAGTTCTGCATTCAATTGGATATAGGTCAATTTGAGGAAGGAGATAATCTGTCTTCCATATCCTTTTCCACACATGAGGCAAGATTGCCACCTAAGCCGTGGCTGAGGCTACCTACAAATATTCAGCCTCAGCACCTTCACACATGCTAGGTTTGGGGATGGTCATATCATTCTGATACGAATTGAGAGGAGCCCATTGCAATACCTATCTCACCCTCACAGTGATGCCACCAGACTCACAAGCTGAAAAAAAGGGAATTGTACTCTAAGTCAATGGCTCTGAATACATTCCATACAGAACCTTATTCAAAAACAGGGTAATGGGTGGACATGGAGACACTGAGGGCCAGATTTCTTCATCACATATGACACGTGGGAAAAATTGATACTAAATGACCCAGCACAAGCCCTATCGACTGTTGAATCTGGAATAAGAAATGCCTGTGGGGTTAGGCAAAGGGACCCCTCTTAATGACTACACCTGGAAATAACTGTCACCAAAGTCTTCATTCTTACCTTAAGAGCCAGACATTTCTGGCTATGTCTCTCCCTCATGGCATTTCTGAGGATTGATGGAGGTATTGGTGTGGAGCTGTAGCTACTGGATTCTCCAACTGTTGCTTAGGAGTCTGGAACAAGAACATTTTTCTCCTGTTCCTCAAAATAGATTTTCCTTTCATTCTGCTTCTCAGAATGAAGGCAACTGCATCATCCAGGTCAGTGAGGGAGTCTACCTAGACTTCCCATTCCATACCACAGCAGGCCAATGGCCACACACTTGGGACTAAAGGCCTCCTTTCCTTTGTTAGATCAGAGCCTGATACCTCTCAATGAACACAGGAGCAGAGTGGGAGTTTGAGGCCTACCATGGGGCGCCAGCCGAATGAGTGGTGGATACATGGTTCCTAAGGGAGAAAAAACATTGTCAGAATTGCAGCAAGGTGAAGGAAATGAGCTCAATGAGGACGAAAGTTTGATATTTTCCAGCAAAAAAAAGAATCTACTTGGAAAGAAGGTGTCTTCCTTCATTTGCCCTTGGCCCATAAGGACTCTAGGTTTCTGCCCAAATGTCTTCCCTGGCCTACACACAAACATCCTCTGCTTGGCGCCTTCAAACTCCCTGGGCCTCTGAATGGCCACATACCTCTGAAACCCAATGAAATAATGACGATGGAGCCCTGTGACCAGAATCTCTCGCCCAGTCAAAGGGACTAGAAGAGTCTCCCAGGGTAAAGGCAGAGGATATGACTGTGAGGCACTTACTCTGAATGGATGGTGGGAAGAATCTTGTGTCTACCAAAAACAAAGATGTATAAGGTGGATAAGGAGTGCCAGAGTTCTTCCCAGATTGGAAGGGAAATTATATGTAGAAGGAAGGGTCCAGTACCAGCTCCGGAGAAACTGGCTACGGGAAGAAGAAACATCAGAATTCTTAGGCAAAAGCGCCATCTAGCATCCAAATCTGGGAGCCCTGAAAGAAACAAGCCTGCCTCCTTCCTTCACAAGGACCTAGAGAGCCCTGCACTTTGTCTGCTTTTCTTACTGTTCCCATCATTGAATGGAGTGAGCAGTGACAGCATTGTATAGCCATCAGGTGTCCCCGCTGTTGCTCCAAAATGTGCAAAGGGGCATTGGACCCTCTTCTTGTAAAGGGCTCTTTCTGGGCTCCTGAGCTTCTGGAACCTCTTGCTCCTATGTGAATTGTCTGCTTTTCAGAAAGAATGCCCCTCCATCAGACAGAGCAATGAGGCAAGTTGGCTCCCCTCATCGCACCTCTTCCTACAAGCAGCCAAGCACCAAGCTCAGGCATAGAAGGGCTATTCTCCCCTGCGGCATTTGGTATAGCCGATGCTTATGGCTGTCACTGAGAAGGGGACTGAGTGGGCAGCCGATGCCCACCTCTTGGTGCCCACTGAGTGAGTTCTAGCTCCATGGTTCGTAAGGGTGAACAAAGACTGAGTCAGAAAGACATTAAGGGATAGTGAATGGCTGCAGCCAAGACCAAATGTGCAATATTTCCATTCAACGGGAAACTGATCAGTGTGGATGAGGCATGATAAACTTCATTTCCCCTAGGCCCTACCTGAAGATCTCAGCTGGACCGCTTTCCATGCCCTAAGTCTCTGGATGTCCATGTATTCCTGAAACTAATATTCCAGCCTCTTTACCTCAACGTGTCACACAAGCCACAAGGGATGGTCCACATTGGACATTTGCAAGGCAGTCTACTACCATGCAAAACCGAATTTGAATGGAGCTCAATTACAAACCTTGATGGGTAAAAAACAATGTCATAAGAGTTGATAAGTCTAGGGCAAGAGTTATTCATTAAGGATGAGAACTGGATAATGTTTAGAATAAACTGACTAGCACAATACATCAGCAAGTTGGCCTGCTCAGAAATCAGAAGACATTTTGTGGGCTTTGGCTACAGTTCTCCAAAGGGAGCCACCTGGAACCCTGTGAGCAAGAGATCCACATTCTCCCTTAAGAAGTAGAGGGAAATAGTGGCTTTCTGTGTGCTTCTGCACATCATATCAGAAGATAGAGGCTGTAGTGACCCTGAGATACGAAGAATTTGCTTCTATGGGAAGATCAAGTGGTGAGAAGAAGGTCTGGTGCAGGATACATTCAAAAGGATTTTTGCGTGCTTCTCAGGGCATGGAGCATGCTGCACATGCACAGTCTGTCCCTTCTTCTGCATGAGGGAATATCCATCAGTTAGGGTCGGGGGTCCACGTGGCTACCTGTTCGCATGATACAGTAGCCTTCTATGAACTGAGGGCTCAAGGACAGAATGTATAGCTCTTGTCAGCGATATCAGACTCTGAGAGCCCTGCCTTGACTGAAGAATGTTCTGGAACCTACATATCCATCCTTGGAACTTGCTTGTTTACAGGAAAGCCTCATGGTCTTGGTGTGTGAAATGAGTCAAGTTACAAAAGCAGAAATGGGATAAGAATGACTACCACGTGAGTCAAAGTTCTTCATTAAAAGACACTGGTCAAATCAAGGAAAGTGATATCTATCTTCCCTCACCCTCTAAGTACACATAGGACAGGAGCTACCCCTAACTTCTGACTGAGTCTACCCACAAGCATTTTGCCTGAGAACCTTCACACACCCGAGGTTTGGAGATGGTCACATAATTCTGAAAACAAATTGAGAGGGGGCCATTGCAATACCTATATCAAAACTATAAGAACACCACTGGACTCTGGTGCTGAAAGAAGAAGATATTATTCAGACACTGGCTCTGATAAATTCCATGCAGCACCATTTTTCAAGAAAACGGTAAGTGGTGGGCATTGAGAGACAGACTTCCAGAGCTCTTCCTCACACATGATATGTGGAGAATTTTGAGAACAAGTATCCAGCACAGTCTCCTATCAACCTGGTTGTATCTAGAATAAGAAATCCCTGTGGGCTTAGGCAAAGGGAGCCCTCTGAAAGAATATACCTGGGAGCCCTGCATTCTGATTTTAGGAGACAGATTTCTGGCTCCCACATGTTCTGTCAGTTGATGTTGGCCCCAGTTTTGAGCTCTAGGTATTCAGTTCTCCTGGATCTTACTCAGGAGTATGGAAAAAGGAAATCATTCCTTGTTCCTGGAAATGGCTTCCCCTGTGCTGACCCTCCCCTTGTCTATACTGCTCAGGTGCAAACTGTCTGCTTTCTCGGAATGTAGGCAACACATCATTCGGGACAGTGAGACAAGCTGGCTTCCCTTCCTCATCCATACCACAGCAGGCCAATCACCAATCTTCGAGGGAATAAAGGTCATCTTTTCTTTGTTAGTTCAGAGTCTGAGACATCTCACTGAGCACAGGAGCAGAATGAGGGTTTGATGCCTACCTAGGTGAGCTACCTGAGTTTTTGATAGCTCCATAGCTCCTAAGGGGAAAAATGGTCAGAAATGCAGCAAGGTAAAGAAAATGGGCACAAGGAGGGCCAAAGCTTGACATATCCAGTGGGAATTGAGATCCACTTGGAAATAAAGTGTCTTATTTCGTTTGCCCTTGGCCCAGAAGAAGGCCAGATCCATGCCCAACCTACACACAAACATTCTCTCCTGGGACTCTTCCATTGGTCTGGGTCTCTGAATGACCACATACTCCTGGAACTCAAGGAATGAATGAATATGGAGCCCCATCTCCAAAAGCTCTCGCACAGTCACCAGGACTGAGCCAGACTCCCAGGTGGAAGACAGAGGATAGGACTGTGAGACACTGACCCTGAACAGACTGTTGGAAGAACCTAGTTTCTACAAGAGAGCAAAGATGTGTAAAGGTGGATAACGAGGGTCAGAGCTCTTCAGAGATTGGAAGCGGAATTATGTGGAGAAGGAAGGACAGGTCCAGCACCAGATCCTGGCAACCTGGCTATGGGAAGAAGAAACAACAGAAGCCTTAGGGAACAGCGCCATCTAGCATCCAAATCTGGGAGCCCTGTCAGCAACAGACCTGTCTTCTTCCTTCACAAGGACATAGAGAGCCCTGGACTTTGCTTTCTTACTTTTCCTATCATTGAACAGAGTGAGCAATGACAGTGCTGTAGCCGTTAGGTTCCCCCAGGTCATCCTCCAAAGTGTGGAAAGGGGCATTGGGGTGCTCTTCCTGGAAAGGGCTCTTTCTGTGCTGACCAGCTTCTGGAGCCTCTTTCTCCTGTATGAACTGTCTGCTTTTCAGAAGGAAGGCCCCTCCTTCAGGCAGAGCAATGAGGCAATCTGGCTCTCCTCCCCACACCTCTTGCTACAAACAGCAAGGCAACAACTTCAGGGATTGGAGGAATATTCTCCTTTGGGATAGCCGATGCTCATGGCTGTCACTAAGCATGGGACCAAGTGGGAATCCGACGCTCACCCCTTGGTGCCCGGTGAATGAGTGCCAGCTCCATGGCTCCTAAGGTTGAACAAAGACTGAGTTAGAATGACGGTAAAGGAAAGGGAATGACTCCAGCCTGGACCAAAGTGAGTTTGATATTTCCATCCAATGGGAAAGTGATAAATGAGGCAGGGACATGTTAAACTTCATTTTCCCTAGACACTGAGGCCAACTCTGTCATAATACATCTGGCCTGGCCTCCACACAGAGTTCTCGGCTGGACCCCTTTGAATGGCCTAGGGCTCTGGATGTCCATAGAGTCCTGAAACCAAAGTGCCAGGTTCCCTTTGGCTCAACCTGTCCCACAAGTCACAAGGGCTGGTCCACATTGGACATTTGCAAGCCAGGGTTCTGACTCTGAGTGACTGAATTTATGGGGACCACAAGAGAAACCATGGTGGAGAATAAAGCAATGTCATGAAACTTGATACACCAAGGGCCAGAGTTCTTCATTAAGTATGAGATTTGGGTAATGTTTAGAACAATCTGACCAGTACAATATATTAACACGCTGACTTACTCAGGCATCAGAAGAACCATTCATCGATTTGGCTGAAGAAATACCTCAAAGGATGTCCCTTGGAGCCCTGTGAGCAAGAGACCCACATTATCCCTTAAGAAATAGAGTGAAGCTTTGGCTTCTGTTGTTCTTCTGTACATCGTGTCAGGAGATAGGGTAGCAGTTAGTCTGAGTCATGAAGACTATGCTTCCCTGTGATGATCAATAGGTTTGAACGAGGCTATGGTCCACCGTTTATTCAAAAGGCTTATTGTGTGGGGATCAGTTCACGAAGTATGCTGCACACTCACAGTCTGTCATTTCTTCCAAATAAGGGTATCTCAGTCAAGTAGGGTCTGGGGTTAATGTGACTACCCATTCCCACCATACTGTGGCCTCCTATGCACCACGGGCACAAAGAAAAGCTTGCTAGCTGTCCTCTCAGGTACAACTCAGAGAGCTCTGGATTGACTCAGGAGAGGCCTGCAAACTCAACTCCAATCCTTGGACCTTGGTTGGTACGGGACAACCCCTTGGTCTTGGTGTGTGAACTGAGAACAAGTTAGAAAAGCAACAATGGGATCGGAATCACTACGAGATGAATCATGGCCCTGCATTTCAAATGGGCATTAGTCAAATATAGGAAATAGATATCTGAATTCCCTTTCTCTTGTCCCACATGGCAGGTGGAATCTGCCCCTAACTGGTGGCTTAGCCTACCCACAAGCATTCTCCCTGGGCACCTTCAAATACTCTAGGGTTTTGGTTGGCCACAAATTTCTTATAGTAAATTGAAAGGGGCCCAAGCAAAACCTATATCACCATAACATGGACACTTGCAGACTCCAACTTGAAGGAAGACAGTATATTTCTCCGACACTGGGTTTAAACAGAACTCTTTTTTTTTTTTTTTTCAAAAAGAGAGCCAAGTTGTGTAAATGGAGACGCAGAGTGCCAGTGTTCTTCATAAGAGCTGTCATATGGAGAATGTTGAGGTTGAAATGACCATCGCAATTTCCTGTTGACCTGGTTGTATCAGGAAAAAGAAATGTCTGTGGGCTTAGGCAAAGGGAGCCCTCCGAAGGACTACACACAGGAGCCTTCTCATCACTGCAGTCTTTCTTCAGGAGCCAGAGATTTCTGGCTTTGTCTGTCCCTTCTGGTATTTCTGTCAGTTGTCGGAGGCAGCAGTGTTTGAGTTGTAGCTATTGGGTTCTGTTGGCTCTTGCTCAGGAGTCTGGAACAAGGACTTCATTCCCTATTCTTGGAATAGGCTCTTCCCATGCTGACACACTCCTGGTTCCTACTGCCCATGTGCAAACTGTCTGCTTCTCAGAATGAACGCAACTCAGTCAAGCAGGTGAGTGAAGCACCATCTCTCCCATTCACTTTCTATACCAGAGCAGGCCAAGCACCACCCACTCAGAGGCCATCATTCCTTTGGTATAGCAGAGCCTGAAAACTCTCACTGAGCACAGGACCAGAGTGGGAGTCTGTGGCCTACCCCAAGGTGCCAGCTGAGGGAGTGATAGTTCTGTGGCCCCTTTGTGTGAACAAAAATGTATTTTGAAACATAGCCATGAGAAGAAAATGACTAGGAGGTGGACCAAAGTTCAACACTCCAAATGGGAGTTAGATCAGTCTGGAAAGGAGATGTCTCACTTCATTTCTTCTCACCCCATAAAGGAGGCCAGCTCTCTCCTGCAACCTCTGGCCCAGCATACATACAAACACTCTTCACTGGGCATCTTCCAGTGACCCAGGCCTCTTGATGTCCATATACTTCTGAAACCTGATGAAGGGATTGTCCTGTTACAAAACCCATTGCACACTCATAAGGATCTCACCACACTCTCCACTTGAAAGCAGAGGATATTCCTCTGAGACACTCACTTGGAATGAACCCCATGGATAAACTCCTTTGAAAATAGAGCAAAGGGGTTCAAAAATGATAGTCAGCATGCAAGAGTTCTTCATTAGAGATGGGAATGGGAGACTGTTGTGAATGAAGTGACTAGCACAATCTTTTAGCAAGTTAACTGTCTCAGGAATTAGAAACAACCGTGGGCTTTTGTAAAGGGACCTCTCTCCAGGGCACAACTGAAACTCTATCATCATGAGGCCCCCATTATTTCTTCAAATAGATAGGGAAAGCCATGGCTTTGGATGTCTTTCTTGCCATCCCATCGGCAGATAGGGACAACAGAGATGTAGTAGGGCATATGTAGAACATTGGGATTTTGTGTTCATTAGGGGTGTGGTGTATGAAAACGGCATGCATATGTCATTTATAATCAGTATGTCTCTGGTGTATGTGTGGCATGTGTTTCTGTGCATGGTATATGTGAAGTGTGTGTGTGTGGAATACATGTGCTGTATAGGTAGTGTGATGTGTGTGGTGTTTGGACTGTGTGATGGATATTTTGTGTATGTGATGTAGTGGGCTGGATATGTTACATGTAAATTGTGTGTGTCATTTATATATGGAGTGTGTGTCAAATGAGATTTTCAAGCAGTCTAAAAGTGTTGTACATAGGAAGTTTGAATGTGTGTGGTACTTGTGGGATTTTGTGGTATGTTTTGTCTGTGTGTGATATGTTTGGTGTATGTGTTTCCTAGGCACTGTGGCAGGTTGAGGTGTGGCGTTTGTGGTATGTAAGAGGTAGTTGTGTGGATACGTTTGGTGTCTAGACCTTGGTGAGTGTTGGCTAAATGTTGGTTATAGTGTGGTGTGTTGTGAAACAAGATGATAGTTTGGTGTGTTGGTTGAGAGGCAGTTTCTCAACATTGTTGTTTCATAGGGTTGAGGATATGGCACTTTCCTGAGAGTTCCTCACATAGGTTTTCAAACACTTCTAACATAGTGAAGCATGATATTAATTGAAAGATGGTTTCTCTGGTTTTATTTCAAGGAATTGAGTGTATGGTACTGTCATTATACGTTTAGGCCTAGGTTTTCAAACACTTCTCAGTTGGGGAAAGAAGAGGTCTTTTGAAAGATTCTTTATCCACGATGTTTTTCCAGAGTTGAGTATATGGAACTTTCTGTATTCTTCCCCACATAGGTGTTCAAACACTTCTCACTCAAGGAAACACGATGTTAGTTTAAAAATTATTTCTCTACACTGTTGTTTCACAGTGTTGAACAGGGCAACAACTCTGAGCACTTGGCCTATAGTTCGCCAACACTTCTAAGGTAGGAAAGCAAAGTGTTACTTGAATGGTCATTTCTCCACCGTTTTTTTTTCACAAAGTTAGGTATATGGCACTTTCCTCATAGTTGCCCACATAGGTTTCCTACAGAGTGAAACAAGAAATTAGTTGAAAGATTGTTCCTGCACAATGTTATTTCACAGCAGTGAGTCTATGCCATTCCCCTATACTTTCTGCATATGTTTTGAAAAGACTTCTTCCTTAGTGAAACAAGAAGTTATTTGAAACATGGTTTTCTTCACAGTATCATTTCACAGAACTTAGTGTATGGCACTTTTCTTATAATTCCTTGCACAGGTTTTCAAACATGTCTAACTAACTGAATCAAGAAGTTGGTTGAAACACACGTTCCCCACAGTGTTTTCTCACAGAGTTGAGTGTTTGGCCCTTTCCTTATAGTTCCCTGTAAAGGTTTTGAGAAACCTCTAACTCTGAAACAAGACATTAGTTGAAAGACGGTTTTATTTCAAAGAGTTGAGGATATATCACTCTCATTATAAATTTAGGCCTATATTTTCAAACACTTCTAACTTAGTGAAAGATGCTCAGTGAAAGAGGCTTTCCTGACCGAGTTATTTCACAGGGTTGTGTCTATGACACTTTCGTTATCATTTTCCTCATATGTTTTCAAACACTTCAAACCTAGTGAACAAGAAGTTAATTGACAAATGTTTTTTCCAAAATGTTTTTCTCCCCACAAAGTTGAGTATAGGGTACTTTCCTTAATTTTCCCTGCTTAGGTTTTCAAACACTTCTCACTCAATGAAACACTATGTTAGTTTAAAAATGGTTTCCTCACCGTGATGTTTGTAAAACAGAGTTGAGTCTATGGCACTTGCCTTAGAGTTTGCTGCTTACTTTTTCAAACACTTCTAACTTAGTGAAACAAGATGTTAGTTGAAAGGTGGTTTCCATGCTGCATTTTTCCACAGAGTTGAGTTTGCATCACTGTCCTCAAAGTTCCCCTCCTAGGTTTTCAAACACTTCTTAGTGAAAAAAGGAATTGGTTGAAGGATTGTCCCTCCACAATGTTGTTTCATAGAGTTGAGTAGATGGAACCTTCTTTATAGTAGCCAGGATAGGTTTTCCAACACATGTAAACTTAGTGAAAGAAGTTTGTTGAAAGACAATTTCACCATAGTGTGTTTTCAGAATTAAGCATGAGGTCTTCTCCTTATACTTCCCTGTATAGGGTTTCAAACACCACTCAATTTGAAAACAGACTTTAGTTGAAAGATGTTTTCTCCATGGTTTTCCCTCAAGGAGTTCAGTGTATGGCACTGTCATTACACATTTAGTCCTAGATTTTTAGTCACTTCTGACTTAGTGAAAGAAGATGTAGTTGAAAGATTATTTATCCACAGTGTTTTTTCAGAGAGTTGAATATATGGAACTTTGCTTAATGTTCCCCGCATAGGTTTTCAAACACTTCTAACTCAATGAAACACAATATGAGTTTAAAAATGGTTTCTCCACACCGTTGAATCTATAGCACTTGCCTTCAAGCTCGCCACTTACATTTTCAAAAACTTCTATGGTAGTGAAACAAAATGTTAGTTGAAAGGTCGTTTCTCCACCCTGTGTTTTTACAGAGTTGAGTATACACTCTTTCCTCATAGTTTCTGGAATAGATTTTCAGACACCTGTTACTTAGTGAAATAAGAAATTAGTTGAAAGGTGTTTCCCCCACAATATTATTTCACAGCAGTGAGTCAGTGCCATTCCCCTATATTTTCTGCATAGGTTTTGAAAGATTTATAAGTTCGTGAAATAAGTTATTTGAAAGATGGTTTCTCCAGAGTATTCTCACAGAACTGAGTATATAGACTTTCCTATAATTACACACACAGGTTTTCAAATATGTCATTTTGAAGAAAATGAATTTTCTGTCCAGATTGATTCCATTCCCATTGGAAATACAGAACATTGACCCTCCTGGGGCCATTCCCTTCCCATCCCTTGTTTTCAAACATGTCATTTTGGAGAAAATCAATCTTCTGTCCAGATTGATTCTGTTCCCATTGGAAATGTAGAACATTGGCCCTCCTGGGGCCATTCCCTTCCCATCCCTGTTTTTCTTAAATAGGTCTTTATTCACACTTAGGAGCCATGGAGCTCTCACACATTCAGCCAGCACCCAGAAAGTGGCGTGGAGTTCCCACTTCAGTCCTGTGTTCAGTGAGAGCAACCAGTGTCAAATATCCAAAGAGGAGATGGCCCCTTAGTCCCCGAGCACATGGGGCTTGGCCAGTTGTTCTATGGAAGGTGAAGGAGAGTCAGTTTGCCTCATTCCTCTGGCTGGTTAAGATGCCCTCATTTTCACCAGCAGACAGTTCACACATGGGCAGTAAGCTCCAGGAGCCAGTGAGTGCAAGAAGAGCCCTTTCCAGGAAGACAATACCAGGTTCTGATTCCAGATGCCTGAGCAACAAGGCAGGAGCACCCAACAACTACAACTCTACCACTGCTGTTTCTATCCACTGATGGGAAAAGTGGGAAAGACAGACAAAGCTAAGGAGTTCAGGCTCCTACTGCAGGAAGAATGCAGGCCTCCTCCTGACAGGGCTCCCAGGTGTAGCTTGTACAGGGCTCCTTTTGCTTAAACTCTCAGGCTTTGAGTATTGGTGAGACAGCCATACTGCTAGGAGATTTTGCCGGCTACTTCATTCTCAACATTCTCCCATTAACATCTCTAGGGAAGAACTCTGGCCATAGGTTTCCCTTTACACACTATTGTCTTTTCTTGGGAAACAACATTCTTCATGGAATCCAAACAGAGACAGTGTCTCAGAGTAATATTCTCTGCTTCCAATTTTGGAAGTCTGATGGTATCCTTGTGACTGTGATATGGGTTTGGGATTGGGCCTTTCTCGATTTAGTTTCAGAATTATGTGGACATACAGAGGCCTAGGGCATTTGCAGGTGCCCAAAGGAGAGTATTTGTATATAGGCTAGTTCATAGGTCTAGGGAGGGAGCCAGAATCCTGCTTGGGGTAAGAAGAAGTGAAGATACATATTTCCTTCCTGAAGAAGTAGTTTCCCATTTGGAATGTCGAGCTTTGGCCCTAGACGTTTCCATCCCATTGCTATGTTTCTAAGTATATTTTTGTTCACATATAGGAACAAAAACATATAAAATTGTCACTGACTCGGGTGGCACCCTGGGGCAGCCCACATACTCCCATTCTGCTCCTATGCAGAGTCTGGTGGTCAGGAGACAGCTAGCCCTCCTGACCCTGAACCCTCCATGCTTAGCAGGGTAGAGTATCACGGGAATGGGTAGCCACATGGAGCTCCTGCCCCTAATTGATGGAAATACCCTCTTATGGAAGAACAGTCTGTGCATGTGCAGCCTGCTCCACGACCTCATCAGTGCACAAGAAGCCTTTGGAATAAACAGTGCACCTGCACCTCGTTCTCACCTCTTGAACATCAGACGGAAACATATCTCAAAACCACTCCTTCCCCTATCTACTGAGACTATGGGCAGAAGCACACCAGAAGCCAAAGTTCCCCTCTATTTCTTAAGGGAGATTGTGGGTCTTTTGCTCAACAGGGCTTCAAAGGGCATCCTTTGGAGCACTCCTGTAGCCAAAGCCCCCAAAAGGTTCCTGTGATTCATGAGCAAGCCAGCTTGGGAAAACATTGTGTTAGTCAGGTTCTTCTAAACATTATCTAATCTCATCCTTCATGAAGGACTCTAGCCCTCAGTGTGTCAAGATACATGACATTGCTTTATTATCCATCATGGTTGGTCACATGGCCCATAGAAATTCAGTCTTTCAGGATACCATCTCTGGCTTGCAAATGTCCAGTGTGGACCAGCCCATATGACTATGGGACAGGTGAAGCCAAAAGGGCCCTTGCATTTTGGTTTCAGGACCACATGGACATCCAGAACCCTAGGGCACTGGAAAGGTTCCAGCTGAGAGTTGTTTTTGTGGAGGTTGGCCAGACAGATAAGAAAGGAGCTGGCCTCCTTGCTGGGCCTAGAAGAAATGAAATTAAACATCTCTTTCCACATTGATCACATCCCCATTAGATGGAAATATTGAATGCACTTTGGTCCTGGCTGCAGCCATTCTTCTGTGTTTCTAACTGTCTCCTCATTCACTCTTAGGAAACATAGGGCCATCACTCACTCAGCTGGCACCCCTGGGGAGGCCACAAACTCCCACTCTCCTCATGTGCTCCGTGAGAGCTATCACGCTCTGCTCTACAAAAGTAAAGGGTGCTTGGTGTGTGGCCTGCTGTACTATGGGGGGTTAAAGGGAGCCAGCTTGCCTCCCTGACCTGGATATTGAGATGCCTTCATTCTGAGAAGCAGACAGTTTGCCCAATGGCAGTATGAACCGGGAGGGAGCCAGTATCGGAAGAGCCCTTGCAAGGAATTAGCGAACTGAGTCCTTGTTGCAGATTCCTGAACAAGACCCATAAGAACCCAATAGCTCCAGCTCAAAAACTGCGGCCTTCCTCAACGGATGGGAGAAGAGGCCAGGATAGACAAAGCCAGCTATCACTGGATTCTCAAGAAAGAATGCTGGCTTCTTGCTGACAGGGCTCCCAGGTGTTGTCCTTCAGAGGGCTCTGTTTGCCTAAGCCCACAGGCCTTTCTTATTCTGGATGCAACCTGGTTGATAGGAGACTGCCCTAGTTACTTCATTCTCAGGTTTCTCCAAACCTCATGTGTGATGAAGAACTCTGGCAGTGTGTGTCTCCATTGTCACGCTTTAGTCCTTTTGATGAAAGGCAGTTTGCATGGAAACTATTTAGAGACAGTGTCTCAGAGTAATATCCTCTTGTTTCAGCTTGGGGTTTTGCTGGTGTCCTTTTGATGGTGATCGAGGTGTTGCATTGGATACTTCTGAATTTGGATTCAGAATGATGTGGCTCTCCCCAAACCCAGAGTGTGTCCAGGTGCCCAGGGAGAATGCTTGTGGGTAGGCTAAGCCAGAGGTTGTGGGAGCATCCAACCTCCCGTGTGCGACAAGGGGAAGGGAAGGTCGTGGTCTCCTTCCTCATTTTCCCCCATGCCCATCTGAATGCACAGCTTTGATTCACCTTGTTGTCATTCCTCTCCCGTGTCTGCCTTCTTAACTTGGTCTCGGTTCATACAAGGAGACGCTGCATCTGACCCCTACAACTCACGAGGTCCTGGTGTGGAGGTGAGTTTTGAAGCCTTTCTGAGAAAACACAGGGCTCACAGATTCCTATATCCCATAGAACAGCTAGTCCCCCTCTTCTTGAGCCCTTGGTGCTGTGTAGGGTACCATATTGTGGGAATGGGTAGCCACATGTACCCCTGCCCCTAATGTATGGAGCTACCCTCATTCGGATAAACAGTCAGTGCATGTGCAGCATGCTCCACGAACTAATTGGCATACAAAATGCCTTTTGAATAAATAGTGCACCAAGGCCCCATTCCCATCTCTTGATTATAACATGGAAGCACATTCTTCATATTTCAGAGACTCTACTGCCCCTCTCAACAGATAGGATGGGCAGAAGTACACCAGAAACCAACATTCCCCTCTATGTCTTGAAGGAGAATTTGGGCCTCTTGCTCACAGGGCTCCAATGGGCATCCTTTTGAGCACTCTTGTAGCCAAAATCACCAAAAGTTGCTTGTGATTCCTGAGCAAGCCAGTTTGCGAATACATTGAGCCAATCAGGTTCTTCTAAACATAATCCAATTCCCATCCTTCAAGAACAACTATGGCTCTCCGTGTATCCAGTTTCATGACATTGCTTTATTATCCATCAAGGTTCCTCTTGGGGTCCAGCCAAATTAGTCTTGCAGAGCACTATATGTGACTAGCACTTGTTCAAAGGGGACCAGCCCTTGAGACTGTGGCACAGGGGGAAGCCAAAGTGGCTCTGGCCATTTTTTAGGATTATTTGGACATCCAGAACCCCAGGCCGTCAGATTCGGTCCAGCCGGGAGCTATTTGTGGGGAGGCTGGGTGAGGCATATTAGCGGGTAGCTGATTTACTTGATTGGCCCAGGGAAATAAAGATAAAAATCTCCATTCCATATGTATTGCATTCCCATTGGATGTAAATGTTGGATGCCCTTTGGTCCTGGCTGCAGTCATTCTCTCTCCATTCCTGTGTGTCTGACTGCATCTTCATTCACCTGTAGGTGGCATTGAGTTGGCAGTTGCTCAACAGGCACCCAGGGATGGGTGTTGGGTTCCCGCTCAATCCCAGGTTCAGAAACAGCCATCCCCATCATATACCCCAAAGAATAGCCCTCCTATTGCTGAGCTTGGTGCTTGGCTGTTGGAAGAAAGGGGTGGGAGAAATTGGAGCCAGCTCACCTCCTTGCTCTCCATGATTGAGGTGTTTTCTTTCAGAATAGCAGACAGTTCATACTGGAGCAGGAGGCTCCAGGAGCTGATCAGCACAGAAAAGCCCTATACACTAAGAGGGCATCAATGCCCCTCTCCACACTTTGGAGCCATAGCTGGAGGAAGCTCCCAGCTACAGTACTGTCACTGTCTACTCCATTTCATGATGTGACAAGCAGGCAAAGCAGACCAAATCCCAGGGCACTGTAGGTCCTTTTAAGAAGGCAGTCCTGTTGCTGACAGGGCTCCCAGACAGGGACACTAGAGGGCGCCATTGCCCAAACCCTCTGTTGTCTCTTTTTCTTAGGGCCAGATTGCCAGCAGCTGGTGCTGGGCACTCCCTTCTCCATATATTTCCCCATCAGGCCCTCCTGATCCAACTTGACACATCTTTACTCTCTTGCAGAAACAGGGTTCTTCTCAAAACTGCTACTTCAGAGTAAGGGTCTCAAGAGTCCTATCCTCTGCCTTCCACCTGGAAGACTGATCCAGTCCTTGTGACTGGGGCAGAGGTTTTTCCACAGGGCTTTGTCTTCGTTAATTAACTGGTATGCAAAAGTAGGTGGCCATTCAGAGGCCAAGGGCATTTGAAAGGTACCAGCAGAGGATGTTTGGTGTGTAGGCTTGGTAGAGATTTGTGCAGGGAGCTGGCCTCCTTCTGGGCCGAGGGAAAATGAAGCAAGACATCAACTTTCCAAATGGATCTCCGTTCCCACTGGAAATGTTGAGCTTTGGCTCATCTGATTCCATTCCCTTATCCTTGCTGTATTTCTGACCATTTATTTTTTTTCCCATACTAGCTATGGAGCCATCACTCACTCATCTGGCACTCCCGAGTAGGCTGCAAACTCTCACTGTGCTCCTGTGCTCAGTGAGAGCTATCAGGCTCTGCTCTACCATAGAAAAATAGACCTTTAGTCTCAGTGTGCTTGGTGCTTGGCCTGCTATCCTATACAGGTTGACGGGGACCCAGCTTGCCTCACTGACCTGATGACTGACTTGTCTTCATTCTGTGAAGCAGAGAGTTTACACATGGGCAGTATGAACCGAGAAGGGTCAGCACAGGAATAGCACTTGCCAGGAATTAGGGAACCAAACCCTTGTTGCAGAATCCTGAGCATGAGCCCTCAGGACACAAAAGCTACAGCTCAACCACTGCTGCCTCCCTCAGCTGATGGGAATTGTGGCAGGGATAGAACAATGCATAAATCACTGATGCTAAAGAATGAATGCAGGTTACTTGCTAATGGGACTTTCAGATGTAGTTCTTCAGGGGGCTTCCATGGCTAAGCCCACAGGCCTTTCTTATTCTGGATACAACCCAGTTGATAGGAGACAGGGCTGAGTGCTTCATTCTGAACATTCTCCAAATCTCATGCGTGATGAACAACTCTGCCAGTGTGTGTCTCCACTGCCACCCTTAGTCCTTATCATGAGAAAGGGCTTAATGGAGACTACTCCAACACAGAGTCTTAGAATACTAACCTCATTTTTCAGTTTGGGGCTTTCATGCTATCATTGTGATGGTAACAGAGATGTTGCATTAGGCCCTTCTCAATTTGGTTTCAGAATGATGTGGCCCTCCCCAAACCTAAGTTATGTGAAGGTGCCCAGGAAGACTGCTTGTGGGTAGGCTAAGCCAGAGGTTAGTGGTGGAGCCTGCATCCCGTGTGTGACAAAAGGAAGGGAAGGTAGAGGTCTCCTTCCTCGATTTTCCCCATGCCCATTTGAATGGATAGCTTTGACTCACCTTGTAATCGTTCCCCTCCCATTGCTGAGTTTCTTGTTTGCTCTCACGTCACGCACTGAGACCATGTGACTCTCCCAACACAACTGAGTTACAAGGATTGTAAAGGAGTTTCCAGTCAGTTCCTGACACAATGAAGGGTTCTGAGTCTCTGATGTCTCAGAGGACAATTGATTCACATGTCACTCAGCTCTTGTGGCTTAGGGGGCTATTATAGCTATAGTAAATACTTTCTCTTCTTTGGATACGAGAGTCTCCTTGGAATTGTTTCAGAGCCCTTGTCTCAGAGGCATGTCCTTTACTTTGAAGCTTAGAGTCTGGTTCAGTCCTGGTGAGTGGCTTGGCCACAGGGACCCTGTGGTTGGGTTTCAGAATTTGTGGCCATCACCAGACCTAGAGGACCTGTCATTTCCTGGTGAAGAATGCTTGTGAGTAGGTTAAGCCAGAGGTGTAGGAATGGATTTGGCCACCTGTCTGGATCGATAGTTGATTAAACAAGATATCTTTTTCATTGAAGGATGCCAGCTCTTGGGAGATGCAGAACTTTGGCACCACTTCTACTCATGCACACTCCAAGACTGCTTTCCTGGGTAGGTCTCTGTTCATGTTCCAGGAGCTCTGGCTATATGAATCATGCCAGTTTATCAGTCTGTTCCTGAGGAAATTGAAGGTATATGGGTCTGTCATTCCAGTTGAAACCTGGACCTTATCTTCCTGACCACATGATGTTGCTTAGCTGGCTAGAGTATGCATGAACATGGGTATCTTGTGGGCCTTCCTCCCCTCACAGAAGGAGATCCCTTCCTTTTTAAGAACAGCAGGTTTTGATGTGGGCAGGATGGTCCAGGATCTGGTCAGCACAGAAAGTACCTTTGTATGCAATCCTGCACTAAGACTTGCTTCAAAACACTTCCACTATCTGGGACACAGCCCTCTTAGAGCTGTATCACTGCTACCCCTAATTAATGATGGCAAGGACAAGACACATGTCCAGAGGCAGGACTTTCCCTCTGATTCTGAAGAAAGAATATTGGCAGGCTCCTTGCTGACAGGGCTTTCAGGTGGAACTTAAAGATGGCAGTTTGCCAAAATCCACAGCTATTTCTCCTTCCTGAGTCAGTCAGTGAGCTGTGGAAGACCATGTTAGTCACGTCACTCTCTGCATTATCTCATTATTATCCCTGATTCAGAACTCTGGGCCTCCCTCTACCCATTTTCACCCTTCTGGTATATTTTCACTCTGAGCCTTCCCTGGGTCCATTCCATGTGTTTGTCTTACAGTCATACTCTGGGATCTCCACTGGGGATTCTGGTTCATTTGTTGTGACTGTAGAATATGTTGTGCCAAAGGGCCCCTGGCTCCTCAGCAGGATAATTTTCCCTGTATGCCTGTTCATCTCTGCATGAGTCTCACAGAACTCAGGTTTCTGGCCGAGTAGGCCTGTGTAATTTTTTGTTTTGTTTTGTTTACCATGGAAGATCCTCAGAGCCTCTCGGTTATCAAGCACCTTGAAAGGACAACAATAACTGTAAATTGGGAATTGACAGAGCTTGTGAATGATGCTCATGGCCAGATCTGTTTATTTTAAACAGGTGCAGCCTAAATGATTTGTGAAGAGACAAGGCTACCCTGCTCGAGTACATCCCTCTGCATTTCTTCCAGACATATTGCACACTAGCCAGCATCTTGACTCAGTACATCCTTGGTCTAGGTTATTCCTGGCTTTCTTTAACACAACTCACCACACATATCTATTTAATGTGAGGGTACACATGTGAGAGCACTTGAATCCTCCAAACGTGGGCTGGGAATAGTGAAATTGTAAGGAGGCAAAAACCAGGTGCTGCCCCAATGGGTTCCACCCGATCCACCAGTCCCTGCCTTCTGCCACTATGCTTGGGGCTGTTGTGGACCTAGACCTGCCAGCCAGAACTGTCACTGTTGCTACAGTTGAGTATGCTGAAGGAGGACAGCACTGCACAGGCCGAAACCATGTTTGCCACACCATGACCACAGTATGGATTGGGTGGCCATCTGGGTTGCTGAGGCACTGCCTTGATGCACAGGACTGTTCATGCCTTTGCATTGGACCCAGAAACCTCCTGGTGGTGGTGACACACACCCTCCCTGGATGCCTGTGTTCCAGCTGGCATCTCTGTGCCCAAGATGGAAGGTAAATCCAAGTCTGAGTAAGTGCAAGTGCTGCCATTAGCAGGGGCTGGGCTGTCTTGCTCAGGGTCCACCTCCAACATGCATAGGCTTGTGTGAAAATGTATCCTTGGGCATGGGTTTATTGAGTGACTGCCTCATGACTCCTAAGTCTAAATGGGGACATAATTGGACATAGAGCCATGGGAAGGGAGTGGCCATAAGAAGGGCCAATGTTCATATTTACAACGGGATTGGGAACAATCTAGAAAAGGGGATGTGTAACTTCATGTCCCCTCAGCCAAGAAAGGAGGCCAGCTCTCTTCCCAGTCATCTGGCCCAGGCTAAGTGCATATGTAAGAACCTGAGCCCTTCCAAAGCCCTAGGCCTCTGAATGCCTGCATGGAATAAACACCAACTTGCCAGGATCCCTGTGCCCAAATATATTGCACAATCACGAGAATGGGACTAGACTCCCCAGCCAAATGCCAAGGATATTTTTCTCAGAGACTATATGAAATGAACCCCAGAGAGGAACTAGTTTCAAAATAGAACAAAAGGGTGAAAATAGATTCACAGAGGGCCAAAATTCTTCACTAGGCATGATAATTGGATGATGTGGAAAATGAAGTGACTAGTGCCATCTCCTGGCAAACTGGCCATGTCAGGAATAAGCAACACCTGTGGGCTTTGGTGATGGGATCACTTTACAGGATGCACCCGGGGCCCTGTGAGCAAGGGATCTGCATTCTTCCTTCAGAAAGAGAGGGAAAGCCCTACTTTTGGGTTTTCTTCTTGCCCTTTCCCATTAGAGGACAGGGGCAGCAGTAATCCAGCTCTGGCCATTTGGGGCTCCTGGTCAAGTGGTTAGAACCTGGCTTGGGTCCAATCTTCACTTCAAGTCCCTTTGGGCACTATCGAGAGCCTGGAGCAGAGTGCACATGCGTGAACCATCTAATCTGCACGATGAAGGCACCTCTCTCAGATAGGGGAGGGAGGCCAGCTGGCTACGCATCCCTGCAATGACACTAGCTGACTAAGTGCCAAGCCCCCACGTACAGAGGGGCCAGCTTTCCTCTGGGATACCAGACTCTGAGAGTTGTCAGTTGCCTCAGGAACTGACTGAGAACTCCACACCAGTGCTTGGACCTGGGCTGTGTATCAGACATACTCCCATGGATTCTCAAATGTTCTAGTTTAAGAAGAGTACATTCTTCTGAGGCTCTGGCCCTAAATGGCTCCCACGTAGAACCTAGTATGAAACGAGAGCAATAAAATGCAAAAGCACCCTTAGGGTCAAAGCCCTTCATTACAGAAGAGAATGGACTGAAGTTAGAATTCAGTGCCTACTCTTATCTCCCAGCAGGCTGACTGTCTGGCAAACAGGAAACATTTGAGGACTGTTGTCAAAGGAAACCTCCGTTGGCTACACCTGAGAGCTAAATTCTGCAGAAGGTTTGTATTCTTCCTTCAGAAACAGAGGGAAAAACTGGATTTGGTGGTTTTTCCTGTCTCTCTCATCAGGAAATAGATGCACCACGGATGCAGAGGCAAAGGGTCCCTTCTCCTAGTGGTTGTCAAGTGTTTGGAACCTGGACCTGATGCAGTAATTCTTTAAAGAGCCCTTTCTGTGCTAAACAGGTCCTGAAGCCTAGTGTGCCCATGGGAACCCTCTGTGAGACAGATGAAGGCACCTCTATACTTCACTGTACTTACCAGAGCTAGTCATACATCAAGCACTCAGGGACAAGAAGGCCATCCTTCCTTTGATTTGAAGTTCTTGTTTCCTCTTACATGCACAGGATCAGAGTGAGAGTTTAGCACCAATATTTGGGCCCTGCTTGTGTGAAGTGAATGAAAGCCCAATGGTCCCTGAATGTGACCCAAGACTTGGAAAATAGCAAATTGGTGGGAATGGCTACAAGGGAGACCAAGGATCTACATTACAGATGGGAATAGGATAATGCTGGGCATGTCTAGGACCTCGTTCGTCCTTGCTGGATGTGTAAGGCCAGTCCCACCCCAAACCTCTGGGATGGCCTGCAGACATCCATCCATACCCTGCTTGGCAATTTCATATGTGGCATGCCTCTCATTGTGAAGAGAGTTCTCAAGGGAAGTTATAAGAGGTCCTGTTGCCAAATATGCCTGAGTCACTAGGACTCAGCCAGAGTCCCCAGGTTCAAGTGGAGGCTACTGCTCTGAGACACTGACTCTGAATGGAGTCCAGCAAGATCCTGGTTTGAAAAATAAGAGCAAAAGGACAGAAATAAATAGATAGAGGACCAAAGTGCTTCATTACAAAGGAGAGCAGTAGGAAGCTGAGCAGGACATGCCTAGCACAATCTCCTGAGAAGATAACTATTGCACATAGCAAGGAACATCCATGGGCAGTGCCAAAGGGAAACATCCATTGCCTACACCTGAGTGCTCAGTTAGCATGAGCCCTGTAATTTTCTTTCAGAAAGAGAAGGAAGGATCCTGACCTTGGCTCCCTTGTATGGTCTAACCCTCAGGGCATAGAAAGGGCAGTGATTCCGTGGTAGCAGGTTAGTGGTCCCGGTGGTGCTTTAAGTATTGTAACCAAGTCATGGTGCAGTATTCCTTGTAACGGCTTTTGAGGCCGAATTGTCCTGCAGTCTACTGTGCATGCCTGATCCATCTGTCTTAGAGGATGAAGACATTTCAATGAGCCAGGGGAGGGAGGCAAGCTGGCTACCCATCACAGAGATTACCCAGACCAGTCTAGCAACACCTACTTGGTTAGCATGGACAGGAGGGTCATTCTTTTTTGGGATAAAGTGACTGATTGCTCTCATGTAGCACAGGACCAGAGTGGTATTTCCTCACAAATCCTGGATGTTGGTTATGTGGCCGACAGACCAATTCCACCTGGTTGTGACCATGACTTCGTTATGAAAACATAAAATGGATGGGAAGGACTAGAAAGAAGGCCAAGTTTCTACTTGACAGCGGAGATGAGGATAAATCTGGGAATTAAATGACTAACATATTTCCTCCTTCAACCAGGAATAAGGCTGCCTCTCTCCCAAATCCTGGCATTGCCTACACATGGACACTCGGCTGGGCACCTTCAAGGATCCTATGCCTCCCACTGTCAACATACTTCTGAAAGGCACATAATGAGGGGTCCTGTGCCAGAGACATAAGGACTTGGCCAGATTTGCCAACTTAAATGAAAGGATATTTCTCTGAGACACTTGGTCTGAATGGCACCCAGGGAGAAAAAAAAATTTGCAAACAGAAAAAAAAGAGGTATTCATTGACATGGAAATATGGAAGGGCAAAGTGCATAATTATTGATGAGAATGGGACACAGATTAGAGTGAAGTGTCTAGAATGAAAATTTCCTGGAAAGGTCCTGTCTAAGAAGTAAGAAACATCTGTGGCCAGAGAGAAACAAAACCACTAAAGGCAGATCTCCTGAGAGCCTATTCTTCAGGAGGTCTACATATTTCCTTCTGAAAGAGAGGTAAAGTTTCTGGCCTTGGCTGTTTTTCCTGCCCTTCCCATCAGGGGATAGAGGGAGCAGGGATTCGGGGATAGTGGGACCATGCTCCAGGCTGTTGCTCCAGTGTTGGGAACAGTTCCTGTGGTGCATTAGATTTTGAAGGGCCACTTTCTGCCCGGACTAGGTCCTGGAACACACCTCGTATGCATGTGCAATATGCTCTTGAGAATCTGAGGCCAAGCACTAAGGGCTCTCTGACGGTAGGGCAATCTTTCCTGTGGGTTGTAAGAAACCAATTACTCTTGGATAGCACAGAAACAGTGTGAGATCTCACCACCAATCCCTGGGAGCTCACTGTGTGATTGACAGACTCACTGGCACAGTCAGCCTACAAACCAAGTCCTAGTTAGCAAACAGCAATGGGATGGGAATGGCTCTTCATTTTAGATGAGAATGGAAGAAAGCTGAGAGTGAAAAGTCTTGCTCCATTTGCCCAATCCCCAGAAGTGAGGACAGTGCCTCCCAACACCTTTGGCCCTAGTACACAGAAGTATTCTGTGCTGGGTACTTTCCACTGACCTACATCTAATGTTGTCAACATATCTCTGGAAGGCATGTTGCAGGTCTTCTATGACCTAACCTATTCTGCAGTCACAAGAAATCCTCCAGAATCCCAAAGTAAACCCAGAGGGAATTGCTCTGAACCATGGGCCTAAATTGACCAAAGGCAGATTCTAGTTTTAAAAAGAGTAGAAAGGGGCACCTGGGTGACTCATTTAGTTAAACGTCTGACTCTTGGTTTCAGCTCAGACCAAGATCTCGCAGTTTGTTCAGGTCCCGTTTTGGGCTTGGTGCTGAAGGCTCAGAGCCTGGAGCCTACTTCAGGTCCTGTGTCTCTCTCTCTCAGCTGTTCCCCTTCTCTCTCTCTCTCTCTCTCTCTCTCTCTCTCTCTTAAATAAAGATTTAAAAAGATAAAGAGAGAAAAGGATGGGGCTCCTGAATACCTCAGTTGGTTAAACATTGGTTTATCACTAAAGTCATGAAATCATGTTTTGAAGGTTCGACCCCCACATCAGGTTCTCTCCTGTCAGTTTGGACCCTGCTTGGAACATCTGTCTCTCTTTCTCTATTCCTCCCCTGCCTGCTTTTTTTCTCTCTCTCTCACTTTCTCTCTCTCTCTCTCTCTCTCTCTCTCTCTCTCTCTCTCTCAAAAATAAAAATCACCACAAAAAAAGGGATAATGGTGGAAACAGATACCTAGAGGCACAGTGTTCCTATGAGATATGAGAATGGGATATGTCTGAGGATGAAATGATTAGTACAATCTCCTAGCAAGCTGACTGTTTCAGAAAGAAGAAACACATATGGGCTAGAGCAAAGGGAAACCTCCACTGTTTCTACTGGGAGCCCTCATGCCATCATGCCTGTATTCTTACTTGAGAAAAAGAGGGAAAGCTTCCTGAATTCACTGCTTTTTCTTTCCCATCTCTCAGTGGATAGAGTCAGCAGTGATTCAAGGCTAGTGGGTTTGTGCTCAAGTGTTTACAACGGGGCTGTGGTACAGTAGTTCTTATATGGTCTCTTTCAGTGCTAAGCAGGTCCTCAAGAATACTGCACCTGGGTGAACCAACTGCTCTTCAAAGTGAAAGCATCTTTACTAGCCAGGGAGGGAGACAAGTTGGCTAACCATCATTTCTTTTATCAGCCAGCCAAACACCAAGGACACACAGAAAGGCAATTTTTCCTTTGGGATATCAGAAATGGATTGCTCTTGGTTAGCACAGACGAGTCAGAGCTCATTAGTAATGGCTGAGCACTCACTATATGGGGGACAGCCTCATTAGACTTGCCTGGGACCCAAGTCATAGTGGTCAATGCAGCCAGGGAATAGTAATGGCTACACACAGGACCAAGCTTTGCATTTTAGCTGGGAATGGGATCAAGTTGAGAATGAAACGTCTAGCTCCTTGTTCCTCTTGTCCTAGAAGTGAGGCTAGCTCCCTCCTGATACTTCTGACCCTGACTACAAACGAGCATTCCCGCTGGGCACCTCAAAATTCCCTGGGCTTATCTTTGTCCACAGAGTACTGAAAGGAAACTTTTGAGGGATCCTGTGGCTCAGAATATCCCAGAGTGACAAGATCCAGACCAGACTCCCTAGTTAAAAGTAGAGGAAATGGCTCTGATACACTGTGCCTGAATGGACAAAAGGGAGAACTTAGCTTGAAAAAGAGCAACAGCGTGGAGGAGAATACACAGAGGTCAATGTTCTTTATTAACAGAAGAGAATGGGATATAGCAACAAATGAAGCGACAAGCACAATCTCCTGGCAAGTTGGTCGTCTCAGAGTAAGAACACTGTGTGGACTAGGACAAAGAGAAACCTCCTGCATGGTTCCTTCTGAAGGAGAGGGAAAATTTCTGGCATTGGATTTTTTTTGCCCTATCCTCCGAGGCAGTCATGATACATATTTAGCAGGTTCTGGCTTGTGGTTTACCCTCAAGTATTTGGAAAGTGATGCTGGTGCACTGTTTCTGATGTTTCTGCAGGCCCTGAAATACTGCAAACGGGTGAACGATTTGTAGCAGCCAGTCATTGGAGTTCTGCTGTCTAACTATTACCATGGCAACTCCAGCCTTTCAAGCACCAAGTCATCAGTGACAGGGGATCAGTGGATCCTTTCATGTCTCAGAAACTTAATGCTTTCAGTTTGCATGGAAGCAGCATGGGAACTTTGAAGCAATCCCTGGTTTTTCAATGAGTAATTGGCAGGCCCACTGTGCC
The DNA here is from genome assembly GCA_030068075.1 of Paguma larvata. Lineage (NCBI taxonomy): Eukaryota > Metazoa > Chordata > Mammalia > Carnivora > Viverridae > Paguma > Paguma larvata. Next base: position 195,856 of record JAINVK010000273.1, read on the forward strand.
TAGTGGGAAGCAAGACATAATGAGACAAACAGCAAGGGATAGGGCACCTGGGTGGCTCAGTCGGTTAAGTGGCTGACTCTTGGTTTCAACTCAGGGCATGATCTCATGGTTGTGAGGTCAAGCCCCACATTGGGCTTTGAGCTCACAGTGTGCAGCCTGCTTCGGATCCTCTGTCTCCCTCTTTCTGTCTCTACCCTGCTCATGCACTGTCTCTCTCTATCTCTTACTCTCTCTGTCACACAAAAATGAGAAGTGTTTTGTAAAAGGTTAAAAAAGAAAGAAAAACAATGAGGGAATGCGAATGGACACGTGGAGGGCCAAAGTTCTTCCATTCCTTTGAAAAAGTGATCAAGCAGAGAATAAGGGACTAGTATATCTATTTGAAGCTGGCTGCCTTCAGAATAGGAAGCACCTCTGTACTTGGGAAAGGGAAAAGCACCACTGGTTTTACCTGGAAGCCCAGTTCAGGGGGGATGTTCATCTGGAATTCAAATGAGAATGGGATACGACTGAAAATGTACTGCATAGCTCAGTGTTTTCTTGTTGCAGAGGCAGGACTGTTTTTCTCCTAACTCTTCCTGGCCTGCCTACGTGCAAACATTCCATGCTGGCTCCCTCAAATGTGCTAGATTTCCTGATTTATGCATAGTTCTAAACCACAAGTGGTAGGAGGCCCCATAGCCAAAAGTATTCTAGAGTCCAGAGAACTTGACCCAAGTCCTCAGATAAAATGAGACTGAATTGGTCTTAAATTCAGGCCCCAAATGCCTACCAGAGCAAACCTAGTTTGATTAAAAGACTAAAAATGGACATGGATACACAGAGGCAAAACATTATTTCTTACAGAAACTAGGATAAAGCAAAGAATAAAGTGACTAGCATAATCTCAAGTGTATGACACACCATGGTTTGGGCCCAGAGAAATGTACTTTGACTACACCTGATGCCTCTACTGCAAGAAATGTTCATCCAGAATGTTGGTAAGCCAAGAATTTTTCTGATCATGCCCTTTTCACCTGCCCTTTTTATCAATCATACATGCACTCTCCTTCAGTGACTCAAGGTCAGTCTCCCTGCTGATCTTCAAGTGATGGAAACAGGAGTCCTTGACTGTGCTCTTTCTGCACAGACCCATGTCTGGGAGCAAGCTGCCCATCTAAGAGCCTTCTGCTTTTCAGAATGAAGGAAGGTCAGTGAACCCGTTGAGTGACACAATCAGAGTAAAAATCACCATGCCACCTGCAGCCTGTCAAGCACCACAGTCTCAGTACAAGGAGAGCAATTTTCTCTTTGGGATAACAGAAACTGATTGCTCTTGATCAGTGCAGTCAGAGACGGGGAGCTCTCCCTGAATTCCTGAGTGCTTTTTATGTGAGTGACTGCCGGGGTCGTCCTGAGAGGAGGCCAGCTTCCCACTTCAGGGCTTCCAGCTGGTCCAGGGTTTCACCTGCGTGAGGGTTGGTCTAGGCGCAAGAAAAGACGTGAAGTCAGTCTCTCAGAGTCAGCCTCATATCAGGACTGGTCCGGGGCTCCCTAAGTAAGGGCTGAAACATAAAGAGAAAACAAGACAAAGACACACAAAGATATGGAGACAACCTCTTTTGGAGAATGCTCAAAGTTTATTTTTCTTTCTGGGTTATTATGTAGTTTTAGAAGCAGTACAGATGTATATTTTGTAATGATTTAAAAAATGATCTCAGCCCCCATGTTTGTCCCCATGATTTACAATAGAAATATTCTAAAACAGTTTCAGTTAAACAGTTCACAAGTAAGCAAGGTATGACAAATGGGTACATTCAATAGAAATGTTCAAAAACATTCTCAATCAAAAGATCAAAAACAATTTACATGCAGGCAAGGTATAACGAATAGGCACAGTCTAATAAGTGGTATAGTTGAAAGAGCAAGTTCAAAGCACAAAGGTTTTATTCATAGGTTGTTGGTTACAGTTGAAAGATTATGTGAAAAACATCCTTATTTTTCTGTAACATTATTCTAACTTCTATTTCCTTTGTAATTTTGTCCCAAGGCTCACACCAATAATCACATTCCTGAGAGTCTGGCATCACTCTAAATAGATCAATACATTCTAAACTCTATTGATTTCTTAAAGATTTTATTTCCATGATTCTCAACATGATTTTACTATTAATAAAGTATAGCAGCACATGTTGATTTAATAGGGGAGGAAGCTATGGAGCACTCCTATCTTTCTATGGCCCATCTTCTTTAGGAGATATTAGGATGAATCGCAAATCAGCACAAAGGCCCAGTGACCCTATAGTCAGGAGTCTTGGTGACTCTTATTGTGACTCTGCCTGTCTTAGGTTGTTCCTCCCTGAGGAATCTTAACTGTCTCTGGCTAACCAGCCCTCCTTCAGAGTCAAACCAGCCATAATTATGTTATTGTTGTATTATAACCTGGCATATGCTTCAGGGCACCCCCATCCACTGATGAGGGACCCGGTCTAGTGCACTGTCTTATGGGCCTGAATCTCCTCCTTAGGTAATGTCAACAGTGCCGATGTCTTCTGGTCTCCAAAAAGTGACAATCCCATTTTTCCTTAAAGTGACCCAAAACATCGTTAAAAAAACCCACAAGGGGACGGGAACATGTGGAGGGTCAGAGTTCTTCATTTTAGGAGAGATATAGGATATAACTGAGAATGCAGTGACTAGCTTCATTTCATCTTTCTGAGAACTGAGACTCGCTCCATCCCACTCCTGTGTCCCTGCCTACATTCAGACATTCTGTGCTTGGTTCCTTCAAATTCCCTATGTATTTTGTGGCCAGGGATAAGGCTGAAAGGCAAGCCCTGTGGGTGGGCCCATGTTGCCCAACTTGTCTCCAAGTTGGGAGGACATGACCTGAATCCCCACTTGACAAGACAGGACATGGCTCTTCCATTTGGGCCCTGAATCCCCACAGTGAATGCCTAGGTAGAAAAAGTGGGAATGGAGATATCAATGGCCCAAGTTCTTCACTGCAGATGAGTACTATAAAATGTTTAGAGTGAAACAAGGATCTTAGCTCCTTCTGGCCTCACAAGGGAGGCCAGCTCCCTCCCAGCTCCTCTGAACCTGGCCTGTGGGCAGAATTCCATAGAGGGTACCTTCCAATGCCTTAGTCCTCCCTTTGTCAACAGTGTTCGGAAAGGCAAGTTTCAAGGGTCCCTATTGCTCAACCTATCCCTGAGTAAGGTGAGCTCAACGTGACTGTCCCATTAAAAGGGAAGGAGATGTCTCTTGGGCACTGGCCATGAATGTCTCACAGGGAAGACCTAGTTGGAAAAAGGGTAAAAATATAGAAGTGGATACACAGAGTGGCCAAAGTACTCCTTATCAGATGAGAATGGTAGAAATCTGAGAAGGAAGTGATGGGCACACTCTTTTGTCAAAGCTGGCTGTCTTGGGAGTGAGAAACATGCCTAGGCTGGCCCAAAGGAATCCTGCACTGGCTACCTTGGCCACTAGTTTTGCAAGAAATCTTCATTTGGGGGGCACCTGGGTGGCTCAGTTGGTTAAGTGGCCGACTTTGGCTCATGGTCTGTGAGTTCGAGCCCCGTGTCAGGCTCTGTGCTAATGGCTCAGAGCCTGGAGCCTGCCTCAGATTCTGTATCTCCCTCTCTCTATGTCCTTCCCCTGCTTATACTCTGTCTCTATGTCTCTCAAAAATAAATAAATGTTAAAAAAATTAAAAAAAAGAAAAAAAATAACTCACTAAAAAAAAAAAAAGAAAAGAAAAGAAATCTTCATTTGGGACGTGAGAAAGGGATAAGAAGTTTCTGGCACTGAGTACATTTCTTACCCTGACCTAGGGTGGATAGTCACCAGTGGTTTTGGTTTAACAGGTTATGTATTTGAAATCAGGCTCTGTGGAAGTATTCCTTTCACAGGCAACGCACTGGTCACTTATGGAAGCTAAACACCCACGTGGGAATCATTTGGTTTTCCATGTGAAGTCATCTCAAGCAGTCCGGGGAAGGAGGCATACTGGAGCATCGTGAATGCCAAACCTTACAAGGTTAGTAGCAGGGAGTGCATTGTACTTTGGGGATATCAGAAACTGACTGCTCTAGGCTAGCCTAGGGCTGGAGTGGGAGCTGGACGCCAATCCCTGGGCTTTCGTTATGGGAGTGAGAGCCCTACCACATTTCAATATGACTCAAGAACTCCAGGGAAATCACCAAGGAGGTCAGAATGGATACATCACGGGTCAAAGGCTTTCATTTCAGTAGACGATAGGAGTAAACTGACAAAAAACTGAAAAGCTCTGTTGCTCTTCTCCCTGCAATTGGCAATGCTTCCTCCTGATCTTGGGCTTTGCCTATCCACTAACATTTCGTCTGGCATCTTCGAGTGCCCTATGTCTTTTCCTTGTCCAAATATTTCTCAACGGCAAGGTCCGAGGGGCTTTTTGCGCACCTTAGCCCAGAGACAGGATGCCTTGGCTAGGCTCCTCAATCATAATGAGGGGACATTTCTGTTAGATCCGGCCTTGAATTCCCCACAGTGGGGACTTAATTCAAAACAGAGCAAGCACATGGGAATGGATACAAAAAAAGCCAAAGATCTTCCTCTCAGGGGAGCATGGGAGAATCAGAGACTAAAGAGAAAGGCACAATCTCCTGGTAAGCTTGCTCTTTTCTGAATGAACAAACACACACACGTGGGCTGGGTAAATGGGAATCGTCCACCTGCTGGACAAGGGATCAGAAGGAAAGCTGATGGCCAAACACAAGCTAGCATAACAGACCCCCACCCCCAGGAGAGATCTGTGTGACAATCCTCATGCACTGTGGCTGCACATGCGCAAAGGAGAGGACAGAAGACAAATGCTGAAACTGATAGAGCCTCATTCAATTTACAGTATCTTAGGAAATTACAAAAAAAAGGCAGGGACTTCATCTCCACAACCCTATAAACTCAGTTTCTTGGAGCCCCCAAATCAGCCTTCCCTCCATAGTGATGTGAGGAACAAAGACAAGAAAGAAATGGTAGATAAAACAGCATTTCCTGGGGTTTCTGCGTCCCTTAAGCCTCTGATTTGAACTCAGGGCAGGATCTCACAATTCCCGTGTTCCAGCCCCAAAGAGAAGAGGGGCTCTGTGCTGAAAGCACAAAGTCTGGAGCCTGCTTCAGATTTTCTGTCTCCCTCTCCCTCTGCCCCTCTCCCGGTGCATATTCTCTCTGTCTAGCTCTGGATTTGTCTCTGGCTCTCTCTCTCTCTCTCACTCTCTGGTTTGTCCAACACACCCTCTCTCTGTGTTTGTCTCCCTGTATCCACTCTCTCTCCAAAAATAAATCAACATTTAAAGGAAATAAAATTTAAATTTCTTGTCACCTGCAGCCCACTGACAAATACTTGAGGCTGGCAGAGTAAAATGTTTCTCCAGGAACTCCTAACTGTCCTTATGTAAATGTTTTGCTAGTGGGCAAATCAACTCTAGCATGACAATAGCTAGCCCTGCAGTGATCTGTGAGTCCTTAGCATATGAAAGCCTCATTGTAAACTACCCAGCTGACATTACCTTGCCCAAACCCTTGGTGATAAGCAGGTATTCTTCATATGATATTTATAGAAATAATAATTATTATATGTAATAACAATAATAAATCAGAAGCAACACACTGAAGACTAAAGTTATTCAGCTAAGGTGAAACTGGAATGATGCTGGGACTGCTGACATGAGCATGATTTCCTAGGCAAGCTTGGTTCCCTGAGAGTAATAAGGAAACCCCTAGGGGTTTGGGATGAAAGGAGACAGCAGGCACAAGAATGTCTCAGCATCCCGGCAAACAGGGACTTGACACTGAGGCTTTTCTTTCCAGAAAGCAAATTTATTCCTTAGGGCACTGCTCAGTTCAGTTCCTACCCGAGGAACTGAGCCCCAAACCCTACGTAGGGTAGTCTTCTCTGAAGTTTTTACTTCTTTATCTCTCATATATAGTAACATAGGAACATGCAGTCTCAATAAGCGGTCTCATGTTACAAGGTCCTGAGGGATGCTGTCACATAAACATGTAGCCAGGTTGCTTGCGGTCTTTTTCTTTTACTTTCCATAGGGAGGGAACCATACCAGATTCCCCCCTTTGATGCTGAGACCCCCTATCTAGGGTCAAAGAGCACCACCTTAGTTTAGAGGTTTATATTTTTATCACATCTTTACATGAGTGGCCATGTTTTTTTTTTTTTTTCCTCTCTGTAAATTCTGGCTGCAACGAGCCTGGAGGAAGATCATACAAGCAGGAGAGCTAAGCAGGGTAACAGTAAGCCCCCTCTGAAATGTAGGAATCTAATTCCCATGTGGGTTTTGAAAACTCCACGAATTGAAACACATCCTTCAAATAACTCCATGGTGTTCCGCCTGTTTCAGGTCCGGACTGGGACATGAGCATCCTTTTGTATTTGATCTGAGATCTTCTTGATGACGTTTTCCTCATCATTTATCCAGAGACAGCAGTTGTTCAGGTTCAATTTTCCACAAACACTTCTTTCAAAAGCCAGCATGTTATCAAAGGCCAAGCAATTGTGATAGATGGCTTTGTACATTAGGTTCGTTGCTTGACTAGTGAGCAAAGAGTTCTACCAGTTTCATTGGTTATAATTTGTAGAACTGCTTGTAGTCTACTTACCTGGTCTAACATGTAAATGGGAGTGTACTGGCCTCAATATCCATCCTCTGTCTAGATGGCAGGGCCATCATAATGGATTCTATGCCCGGGAGACTATTTATTATCTTTCTCTTTGTGAATTTGGAAGACACGCTGCTCTTTTGGTCTCCCTGTCCCCAAACACTTGAACTCCCAAATGTTTTTCTCTGGCAAGTGGGAGCAGGAAGAAAGATGGACACATCTTTCCAGCACATATGACCCTGACTGGACTGGGGAAGGACAATACAATCTGTTCTTTCATATACCTAGTACCGTCCGCCTGGGATCTGCCATTTGATGGCTGTGTTGACAGTGTCTCAGGCCTCTCAGAGATGAGAGACGTTAGACAAGGAGTAAGGATGTGGCTCAAGGTGACAAGGCTTTCAGGTGGCACTTTGAGACGGCACTGTTTGCCCAGCCCACCGGGGTTTCTCCTTCCTGAGTCAGTCTGTGAGCTGGGGAAGACCGTGCCAGTCTCATCACTCTCTGCATCATCTCATTCTTATCCCTGATTCCGAATCTGGCCCTCCCTCTACCCATTTTCACCCCTCTGCTCTGTTTTCACTCTGAGCCCTCCCTGGAGTCTACTCCAGGTGTTTGAGGTACAGTCATACCCTGGGCTCTCCCGTGGGGATCCTGGTGCATTCATTGTGAGTGTGGCATATATTTGGCCAAAGAGCCCCTGGCTCATCAGCAGGATCGTTTTCCCTATATTCTTGTTCCTCTCTGCATGAGACTCTCACAACTCAGGTTTCTGGCCAAGCAGGCTTCTGTTGTCGTTTTGGTTTGGCCATGGAAGAGCCTCAGAGTTCCTCGGGTTGCAAGCACCTTGAAGAGACATGAATGACTGTCACATAGAAAGATACAACAGTATGTGAATGAGGCTCAGGGCAAGATCACTTTATTGTAAGCCAGTGCAACCTTCAGGGTATGTGAAGGGACAAGACTACCCTGCTCTAGTACTTCCCTCTGCATTTCTTGCAGACATATTGCACATTGGCCAGCATCTTGACTCAGTACATCCTTAATGTAGGTTATTCCTGGCTTTCTTCAACACATCTCACCGTGCAGATCCATTTCATGTGAGGGTCCCCGGGTGAGAGCACTTGAATCCTCCAAACGTGGGCTGGGAGGAGTGAAATGCTAACTAGGCCTACACCGGATGTTTCCCCAATGGGTTCCACCCTATCTGCCAGTCCCTGCCTTCTGCCACTGATCCTGGGGCTGTTGTGGACCTAGACCTGCCAGCCAGGATTGTCACTGTTGCTACAGTTGAGTATGCTGAAGGAGGTCAGCACTGCACAGGACGAAGCCATGGTGGCCACACCAAGACCACGGAATGGATTCACTGGGCCACTGAGTTTGCGGAGGCACTGCCTTGATGCACAAGGCTGTTCCTGCCTAGGCGCCTGACCCAGAATCCTCCTTGTGGTGGTTACCTGCACATAGTCCCGATGCCTGTCATCCCTCTGGCACCTCGGGACCACAGATGCAAGGTCAGTCAAAGTCTGAAGAAGCACAAGTGCTGCCAATAGCAGAGGCTGGGCTGCCATGCTTGGGGCCCACCACCTCCAACATACACAGGCTTATGTGAAAATCTATCCCTGGGCAGGGGTTTAGGGAGTGACAACTCCATGGTTCCTAAGTCTAAACGGGGACAGAGTTAGACATAGAGCCATGGGAAGGCAGTGGCCATGAGGAGGCCCACAGTTCAATACTTCCAATGGGAATGGGAACAATCTGGAAAGTGGATGTGTCATTTCATGTCCCCTCAGCCAAGAAAGGAGGCCAGCTCCCTTCCCAGGCGTCTGGCCCAGGCTAAGTGCAAATGTCTCACCTGGGCCCTTCCAACACCCTAGGCTTCTGAATGCTTGCATGGTGTGGACACCAACTTGCCGGGGTCCCTGTCACCAAACCTATCACACAGTCCCTATGTTGGAACTAGGATCCCCAGCTGAACACCAAGGATATTCTTCATAGACACTCTATGGAATAGACCCCGGAGAGGAACTCGTTTGAAAAGGGGCAAAGGGGTGAAAATAGATTCACGGCAGCCAGGGTTTTTCACTAGGAATCAGAATAACATGACATGGAAAATGAAGCGACTAGTGCCATCTCCTAGCCTGCTGGCCCTCTCAGGAATAAGCAATACCTTACTGTTGGGAATAAGGGCTTTATTGAAGGGAGCACTTAACAGGCTATACCTGGGGCCCCCGTCAGTGAGGGGCCTACATTCTTCCTTCAGAAAGAGAGGACAAGTCCTGCCTTTGGGTCTGTTCCTTACCCTTTCCCAGTAGAGGACAGGGGCAGCGGTGATTCAGCTCTGGCTGTTTGGGGCTCCCAGCTGAAAGTCGAGTCATTAGAACCCGACTGGGTCCAATGGTCACTTGAAAGTCGCTTTGGGCATTCTGCAGAGTGCAACTGCAGGAGCCATCTCATCTGCAGGTTGAAGGCACCTCTCCCAGCATGGCCAGAGAGGCCAGCTGGCTATCCATCCCTGCAACGACTCGAGCTGACTAAGCACCAAACCTCCAGGGACAGAGGGGTCTGCTCTCCTCTGGTATACCAAACACTGAGAGATATCAATTGGCTCAGGAAATGACTGGTAACTAACTCCACAGCAATGCTTGGACCTGGGCTGTGTACCTGAAACAGACCCATGGAGCCTGAAATGTTCTAGTTTCCAAAGAGTATATTCTTCTGAGGCTCTTGCTCTGAATGACTCCCACGTAGAATCTAGTTTGGAAAGAGAGCAAGAAGATGCGAAGTGGCACCCTGAGGACCAACGTTCTTCCTTACAGACGAGAATGGGCTCAAGTTAGATTCACTGTCTACTCCTAGCTCCTGGCAAGCTGACGGTCTGGTGAGGAAGACACACCTGAGGGCTGTCGTCAAAGGAAACCTCCATTGACTACACCTGAGAGTGCAATGCTGCAGGAGGTCTGTATCTGTCCTTCAGAAACAGAGGGAAAACCATCCTTCCCATCAGGAAATAGATGCACCCTTGACGCAGAGGCAAAAGGTCCATGCTCCCAGCTGGTTCTCAAGTGTTTGGAACCTGGACCTGATGCAGCAGTTCTTTCAAGAGCCCTTTCGGTGCCTACCAGGGCCTCAGGCATAATGTACCTAGGGGAACCATCAGTGCGACAGAAGGAAAGAAGGTCTACCCTTTACTGCACTTCCCACGGCTGGCCTGGCAATAATTCTTCCTTTGGGACTTGAGAAAGGGACGAGAAGCTTCCTGCACTGAGTGCATTCCTTGCCCTGACCTACAGTGCGTAGACACCAGTGGTTTGGGTGCAACGAGTTTTCACACATGTGTTTGGAATCAGGCTCTGTAGAAGGATTCCTTGCACAGGCAATGCACTGGCCACTTATGGAAGCTAAACGCCCATGTGGGAACCATTTGCTTTTCCATATGAAGTCATCTCAAGCAGCTCAGGGAAGGAGGCATACTGGGGAACCATGAATGCCAAGCCCCACAAACTCGTTAGCTGTGAGAACATGGTTCTTTGGGGATATCAGAAACTGACTGCTCTAGGCTAGCCTAGGGTTGGAGTGGGAGCAGGCCACCAATCCCTGGGCTTTCGTTATGGGAGTGAGAGCCCTACCACATTTCAATGCGACTCAAGACCTCCATCGAAATCAGCTAGGGGGTCACAATGCTTTCATTTCAGTGGACAATAGGAGTAAACTGACAAGAAACTGAGAAGCTCTGTTGCTTTTCTCCCTGCAATTGGCAACGCTTCCTCCTGATCTCGGGCTTTGCCTACCCACTAACATTTCTTCTGGCATCTTTGAGTGCCCTATGTCTTTTTCTTGTCCAAATATTTCTCAATGGCAAGGCCCAAGGGGCTTTTTCCCCACTCTAGGCCAGAATCAGGATGCCTTGGCTAGGCTCCTCAATTAAAATGAAGGGACATTGCTCTTAGGTCTGGCCTTGAATTCGCCACAGCAGGGACATCCTTCAAAACTGAGCAAGTGCATGGGAATGGATACACAGAAAGCCAAAATATTCCTCTCAGATGAGTGTGGGATAATTCTGAGAATAAAGAGAAAGGCACAATCTCCTGGCAAGCTCGCTCTTATCTCAATGAACAAACACACACATGTAGGCTGGGTAATGGGAATCGTCCACCTGCTGGACGAGGGACCAGAAGGAAAGCTGAAGGCCAAACACCGGCTAGCATTACCTTCTCCGACCTCTAGGAGAGATCTGTGTGACATTACTCAGGCACTCCTGGCTGCCCATGCGCAAAGGAGAGGAAGTAAGACAAATGATGAAACTGTCAGAGCCTCCATCAATTTACAGTATCTTAGGAAATTACAAGAAAAAGGCAGAGGCCTCATCTCAAGAATAGTATAAATTCAGTCTCCTGGATCCCCCAAATCGGCCTGTCCCCCATAGTGATGTGAGGATCAAAGGCAAGAAGGAAATGGCAGATAAAACAGCATTTCCTGGGATTTCTGATTCCCTTCAGCCTCCCATTTGAACACAGGTCAGGATCTCAGAGTTCCCGTGTTCTAGCCCCAGAGAGCAGAGGGTCTCTGGGCTGAGAGCACAGAGTCTGGAACCTGCTTCACGTTGTGTGTCTCTCGCTCTCTCTGCCCCTCTCCTTGTATATATTCTCTCTGTCTTGCTGTAGCTCTCTCTCTCTCTCTCTCTTTCTCTCTCTCCCATCTCTCTCTTTTTTCTCCCACACACTCTCTCTCTTTCTCTCTTTCTGTCTCTGTCTCCCCTCTTTCCAAAAATAAATCAGCATTTAAAGCAAATAAAATTTACCAGAGACTGGAAGACAGCAACCCTGATGGCGATGCCCAGGGTAAAGGCCTAAGGTTCAATGCTCTTTTGCCCAGAGCCGGGGTCCCGCCAGTGGGCAAGGGTGTCCCAAGGCTGATACTGGGCATGAGGCCATGGGAGCTATAGCTACCAACTACATTATCCTGCTTGGCCCGCGAGGATGGCTGCTTAGCCAGAGATGGTTAAGATTCCTCAAGGGAGGAACAGCCTAAGACAGGCACAGTCACAGAGGGGCCTTCAGGAAAAAACTCTTGTAAGGCCTCAGAAAGCACTAACCTAGGCCTGAGGTTCAAGCCCCTGTTATTCAGGGTGAAGTACTCACAACCCTGAAGAAAAGCCCCTGTTTGCTGTTACTGCAGGGAGAAGCAAAAGGACTCCATGGCTTTTCCCAAGCCAATATATGCTGCTATTTTTGTTCCTTTTTACTTAAGAATAATACTTTGAGAGACTTAGAGAGTTGATCATCGTGCAAATAATAAGAAAATCATTTAGGAGGCTTTGGTTTCCCTCAGGTAATATAGAAATAATTCAAGAATAAAATAAATCTCTGATTTTTCTATTAAACCTAAGAGTGTAGCCCAACCCTCAGGAATATGGTACTTGCTGTAGTTTTCGGGTTATGACATTATTAATGGTCAGTAGATAATAAATAATCTTAGGGAGTAACTTTAGAGAGAAACAGGTTTTTCACATAATCTTTGGACTATATCCGGAGCCTTTAATTGATATCTGTATACTTTGTTCTTATCCTTTCAACCCATGATATTTACCAGAATGTAACCATTAGTTATGCTAAAATTGCAGGTGAACTGTTTCTTACCCTCATATACAGATTGTTTAAACACTACATGTAATCTAAAAAACAAATCTTTCTTTGAAGTTTTGTGTAATATGAAGGTTGTTTTGATCAGTTTTTTTCTGGGAACTTTGGGAAATTGGAATGATTTCATCCTGTCAGTCTTTGCAAGATGCATATTTACTGTGCTTAAAAAATGTATAAAAACCCTGAAAGAAGAAAAAACTTTGAGCAGTCCAGATAAGAGGCTGCCTCTGTGTCTTTTAGCCTAGACCAGCCCTCACCCAGGGAACCCTTGACCAGCTGGAATTTCTGAAGTAGGAGCTGGCCACACTCAGGACGCACCCCGGCAAAAATTTAGGTTCCTTGTCACCTGTAGCCCATTGATAAATACTTGAGGCTGGCAGAGTAAAATGTTTCTCCAGAAACTCCTAACTGTCCTTATGTAAATATTTTGCTAGAGGGAAAATCAACTCTAGCTTGGCAATAGCTAACCCTGCAGTAATCTGTGAGTCCTTAGCATATGAAAGCCTCCTTGTAAACTTGCCAGGCTACTTTACCTTGCCCAAGCCTATGGTGATAAGCACGTGTTCTACACATGATTTTTATAAAAATAATAATTATTATAATTAATCACGATAGTAAATCAGATGCAACATACTGAAGGCTAAAGTTACTCAGCTCAGGGGAAAATGGAATGATGCTGGGACTGCTGACATGAGCATGATTTCCTAGGAAAGTTTGGTTTCCTGCGAGTAAGAAAACCCCTGGGGGGTTGGGATGAAAGGAAATAGCAGGCACAAGAATGTCTCAGCATCCCAGCAAACAGGGACCTGACACTGAGGCTTTTCTTTCCAAAAAGCAAATTTATTCCTGCCGGCACTGTCCAGTTCGGTTCCTACCCAAGGAACTGAACCCTGAACCACACTTAGTGTAGCCTTCTCTGTAGTTTTTACTTCTTTGTCTCTCATATATAGTAACATAGGAACATGCAGTCTCAATAAGCGGTCTCATGTTACAAGGTCCTGAGGGATGCTGTCAAATATACGTGTGGCCAGGTTGCCTTGAGGTTTTTTTCTTTTCCTTTCCTTAGGGAGGGAACCATACCAGCTTCCCCCCTTTGTTGCTCAGACACCCTATCCAGGGTCGAAGAGCACCATCTTAGTTTAGAGGTTTATATTTTTATCACATCTTTACATGAGTGACCGTCTCTCTCTCTCTCTCTCTCTCTCTCTCTGTAAATTCTGGCCACAATGAGACTGGAGGCAGACCATACAAGCAGGGGAGCTAAGCAGGGTAACAGTAATCCCCCTCTGAAATTTAGGAATCTAATTCCCATGAGGGTTTTGAAACCTCCATGAGTTGAAACCCATCCTCCAAAGAACTCTCCAGTGTTCCACCTGTTTCAAGTCTGGACTAGGACATGACAACCATTTTTATTTGATCTGTGTTCGCCTCTATGACGTTTTCATCATCATTTATCTGGAAGCAGCAGTTGTTCAGGTTAAATTTTCCACAAACTTCTCTCAGAAGCCAGCATGTAATCGAAAGCCAAGCAATTTTGATAGATGGCATCGTACATTTTGGTTCGTTGCTTGGCTAGGAAGTGAAGAGCTCTGGTATTTACATTAGTTATCATTTGTAGAACTGCTTGTAGTCTAATTATATGTGGTAACATGTTAATGGGAGTGTACTAGCCCCAATCTCCATCCTCTGCCCAGGTTGCAGGGTCATAATATTGAATTGTACAGTCAGGAGGACATTTATTATCTTTTAAATTGTTATTTGGAAGGCACACTTCCTTTTTGAGTCTCCCTGTCCCTTACACTTGGACTCCCAAACGGTTTTCTCTGGCAAGGGGGAGCAGGAATAAAGATGGACGAATAGTTTCCAGTGCATATGACCCTGACCAGACTGAGGGAAGTACTATATAGGCCGTCCTTCTACATTTCTAGTACAGTCCACCTGAGAACTGCCATTTGATGGCTCTGTTGACAGTGTCTCATGCTTCTCAGAGATGAGAGAAGTTATACAAGAGGTGCAGATCTGGCTCAAGTTGATGTGAGGTTTTCCGCCATTTGGTTTTCTGGGAAGTTGAGTTATAAAATCTTTGGCCTAGGCATGTTATGTTTTTTAACAGAGACGTTGGTGAACTTCTTTCCCACTAGGCAAGACAATTTTTCCCAATAATTGAACTTTTCAGAAGCCAAACCCCAAGAGGAGCACTGGGGTATTTTGCTTTACAATAAGGTTTCTGGGGATCTAATTTCTAGTCTCCAATGCCCATTGTTTTCCCACTTTGGTACCAACGAAGTATCCCATCCACAGAAGGAAGGTGACTATTAACAGAAACATATTATAACATTTTCAGGTCAGCCAGTGGGCCTCGGCCAATCCTGTGGCAAAAAGTAGAGCTCTAGGCGCAATAATAGTGAGAAACAGGGCCTGAATGTACATCACAATTAGGAAACATATAGAAAATAAGGACGGTCTTTTGTTTTACCGTGCCGTGGATTCCTCAAGCTTCTGTCGTGCGTGGATTAGTCAGCTTCTGGAGTGACTAAAGCAGGGCTACAGTCTTCTGGAGCCTCTGAGTTGCAGATTGCTTCTTCTGTATGGTCAGCTTGCACAGCATTGCTGGATCAGGAATGCACTCCCAGTTTAGAGATGTCAGATTCACTCTGCTGTAGTGAATTCAGAGACCCACTTTGGCTACTTTTACTGCAGTAAGGGTGGACAAAATGACAGCGAATGGCTCCTCCAGAGGGGTTTTAGTGGTTGGACATTTTACTCCTTTATCCATATTATATCTCCTGGTTTAAAGGGATGTGTGTCTGGTCAGATTTACAGGTAATCGTTCTCTTACCCAGTGGTGAAAAAGGTGGTTAGAGGAAAGTCAAGGGTCTGCATCTGTTGTTTTAAGGTTAGATTGTCTATCTCATTTAGATTCCCCCCTTCGTGCCCTTGATAATTGGATGAAGGGCACCCATAAAGGATTTAATAAACGGAGAACCCCGTCTGCTTTTATAGCCTCCCACTTGCAGCTGCAGTCGGCCTCTTCAATGGTCCCTCATCTCTCTTTGCCTAATGTTAACCCTAGGGCCTTATTGATTTCTCCCCTGGAATAGGGCCTGCCACTGCTGTTGTGGAAGAGGGACGATGACCATCCTGGCTTCTTCAAACTGATAAGGGATGGTGTAGGGGTACAGCAGTTAGAGTCTACCAAGGGTTAGGTGAGTGGCCCACAGTACAGTTTGACAGGAAGATGGCAGGCATGAGACAGTATAAACATTAGCAGACACCAAGAGAAAAACACAAAGTACAGATTATACTGACCGACAAGATGGCATCTTAAGATAATATCTATGGTTTCCAAACCTGTCAAATAATCTAGGAGAGACCCTAGCTTAATTTTAAAAAATTTTTTTAAAGCATCTAATGCTTGTGAGGTGTTCTTTAGAGTTTTGCTGAGTAGAAGCAGACAGTCTGCTTTATTTGGAGGTGTAAAACTTTTTCAAGAGCCAGGAGTTCTACTAGAGAAAGAGTCAAGGCAGTCATTTACCATTATTAATTTGAAAACTTTTAGGTAAGCCAAACCTGGGTATTATTTTATAAAGCAGAATTTTTATTCCTTTTTGTGCCTTTTCTGTCTTGTAGGGGAAGACCTTTACCCAATTAGTAAAAGTATTCACCCATACAAACAGAGTTGGCATTTTTTAGACCTTGGAAGCTAAGTGAGAGCTAATTGTTAGTATTTTCCTGGATAGTCTCCAGTTCCTTGATTGTGTGGGAGAGCAAGTTTGTGGTTGAAAGGATCGTTTTGAAGATATACTTCACAGCACGATACCACTTGCAGAACTGTCCTTGATAATATTTTTCCAGTAAACATCCTTTGAGCCATTTGATAAGTTTTGTTTCTCCCCGAATGAAAAGCCTGATGCTGTGTTTTAATAATATTTAGCTCTGTGAGTTTGGTAATAGTGATTGCCCTGCTCTGTTTGTAACCATTCCAAGGGCTGGAGACCGTGTTTAGGAGTCAGACCCCAGTTTATTTTTTTATTCATGTCTTGCTGAGGGTGAAAGAGAATAGGTGGGATTGAATCTCCTTTAATAATTGATATAGCAGCAAACTATTTTCCTGAACCCTGGTATCTCTAGGCTATAATATCCAGTAATTTCCAAAAAGTCACAGAATTGTTTATCTGTCCTGAGCTGGTAGCACCATAGTCTCTAATTTAGTTATAATGTCCCTTTCTAGCAAGGAAGTATGTCTCCTGATATCTGGCAATATCAGGAAAGAAGGGTGAAAATTAGGTTTCCCCATTTACATCCCAGGGGCTGAGAGGAAAATGGAGTTAGAAGTTTTCTGGAGATGCCTCTAATCATCAGGCTGCGTTTGGATAGTTGGGCTGGAGTGGAAAGGAGGACAGAAAATGTAGCTCTGGTGTCAAGAAGGAAATCAACCAGTTTTCCTTCTATATGTAGAGTTACCTGAGGTTCTGGGTTTCTGAGAGACAGTTGGTTTAGGGGAGCCACCGTGAAGAGCCCCAGGTCCCGGTTAGTCCCTTCCAGGCACATTGGTTAACTGAGCCCTCACAGATAGAGGTCCAAGGGCATTCAAATCTCCAGTGATTGTTTCCATACAAGGGGCATGGCTTATAGGGTTTTTATTTTGGTTGCCCCTCTGAGGGCATTCTCATTTTAGTGCTATGAATGGCCATATAAATGGCACTTGGAGCCAAGACCTCGGGAAGTCCGGTCTGACATAGTACCTAAGGTCACAGCTAAGGCCTTAGATTTTTTTATATAATAGTTTATTTTCAAATTAGTTTACATATAACACCCAGTGTTCATCCCAACAAGTGCCCTCTTTAATGCCCGGCACCCCCTCTCCCCCCTCCCTCACCCTCCCCACCCTCAGTTTGTTCTTAGTCTTTGAGAGTCTCTTATGTTCTATCTCCCTCCCTCTCTGTGTCTTTTTTTTCTTTCCCCTCTTCCCCTCCGCCTGGCTTTTGCTTAGTCTCACAAAGTCCACCTATCCGTGGAAACGTATGGTATCTGTCTTTTTCTGACTGACTTATTTCACTTAACATAATACCCTCCAGTTCCATCCATGTGGCTACACATGGCCAGATTTCATTTTTTCTCATTGCCATGTAGTAGTCCATTGTATATATGTGCCACAACTTCTTTATCCATTCGTCAGTTGATGGGCACTTGGTCTGCTTCCATGATTCGGCTATTGTCGAAAGTGCTGCTATGAACATTGGGGTACACGTGCCCCTATGCATCAGCATTCCTGTGTCTCTTGGGTAGATTCCTAGCAGTGCTATTGCTGGGTCATAGGGTAACTCTATTTTCATTTTTTTGAGGAACCTCCACACCGTTTTCCAGAGCGGCTGCACCAGTTTGCATTCCCACCAACAGTGTAGGAGGGTGCCTGCTTCTCCACATCCCCGCCAGCATCTATAGTTTCCTGATTTATTCATTTTAGCCACTCGAACTGGTGTAAGGTGGTATCTCAGTGTGGTTTTGATTTGTGTTTCCCTGATGATGAGTGACTTTGAGCATCGTTTCATGTCTGTTGGCCATCTGAATGTCCTCTTTGGAGAAGTGTCTATTCATATCTTCCGCCCACTTTTTCACTGGATTATTTGTTTTTCGGGTGTGGAGTTTGGTAAGTTCTTTATAGATTTGAGATACTAGTCCTTTATCTGATATGTCATTTGCGATTGTCCTTTCCCATTCCGTCGGTTGTCTATTAGTTTTGTTGGTTGTTTCCTTTGCCGTGCAGAAGCTTTTTATCTTGATGAGGTCCCAATAGTTCATTTTTGCTTTCAATTCCCTCACCTCTGGAGATGTGTCGCATAGAAAATTGCTGCAGCTCAGGTCAAAGAGGCTTTTTCCTGCTTTCTCCTCTAGGATTTTGATGGTTTCCTGTCTCACATTCAGATCCTTCATCCATTTAGAGTTTATTTTTGTGAGTGGTGTAAGGAAGTGGTCTAGTTTCATTCTTCTGCATGTTGCTGTCCAGTTCTCCCTGCACCATTTGTTAAAGAGGCTGTCTTTTTTCCATTGGATACTCTTTCCTGCTTTGTCAAAGATTAGATGGCCATATGCTTGTGGGTCCATCTCTGGGTTCTCTATTCTTTTCCATTGGTCTATGTGTCTGTTCTTGTGCCAATACCATGCTGTCTTGATGACTACTGCTTTGTAGTAGAGGTTAAAATCTGGGATTGTGATGCCTCCCGCTTTGGTTTTATTCTTCAGAATTACTTTGGCTATTCGGGGTCTTTAGTGGTTCCATACAAATTTTAGGATTGTTTGCTCTAGCTTTGAGAAGAATGCTGGTGCAATTTTGATTGGGATTGCATTGAATGTGTAGATTGCTTTAGGTAGTATTGCCATTTTAACGATATTTATTCTTCCAATCCATGAGCATGGGGTGTTTTTCCATTTCCTTGTGCCTTCCTCAATTTTGAATGGAATAAATCTTAAAATGAAGTCCCAGCTTTTGTCAAAGCTTGGGAATGAGCAACACGTCTAGGCTGGGTAAAAGGAATCCTCCCCTGGCTTCCCTGGCCACCAGTTAGGCGAGAATTATTCCTTAGGGACTTGAGAAAGGGATGAGAAACTTCTGGCACTGAGTGCATTTCTTACCCTGACCAACAGGGGATAGTCACCAGTGGTCTTGGTGGAACGGGTTTTCACACTTAAGTGTTTGGAACCAGGCTCTGTGGTAGTATTCATTGCACAGGCAATGCACTGGCCACTTATGGAAGCTAAACGCCCATGTGGGATCCATTTGCTTTTGAATATGGAGTCATCTCAGGCAGCCTAGGGAGGGAGGCATACTGGGGAACCATGAATGCCAAGCCCCACAAGGTCAGTAGCAGTGAGTTCATTGCTCTTTGGGGATATCAGAAACTGCTCTAGGCTAGCCTAGGAGTGGAGTGAGAGTTGGACACCAATCCCTGGCTTTCCTTATGGGAGTGAGAGCCCTACCACATTTCAATGTGACTCAAGACCTCCATAGAAATCAGCTAAGGGGTCACAATGGATACATCACTTGTCAAAGACTTTTATTTCAGTAGACAATAGGAGAAAACTCACAAGAAACTGATAAGCTCTGTTGCTCTTCTCCCTGCATTTGACGATGCTTACTCCCGATTCTCTGGCTTTGCCTACACACTAACATTTCATCTGGCACCTCCAAGTGCCCTATGTTTTTTTCTTCTCCAAATAGTTCCCAAAGGCAGGGCCTTTTTGCCCACCCTAGGCCAGAGTCATGATGTCTTGGTCAGGCTCCTCAAGTATAATGAGATGACATTGCTCTTAGGTATGGCCTTGAGTTCCCCACAGTGGGGACTTACATCAAAACAGAGCAAGCGCATGGGAATGGATACACAAAAAGCCAAAGATCTTCATTTCAAATGAGCATGAGAGAATTCTGCAAATAATTCAGAGAGTGACACAATCTCCTGGCAAGCTGGCTCTTTTCTGAATGAACAAACACAAGTCGGCTAGGTAAGTGGGAATCATCCATCTGCTGGAGGAGGGAGCACAAGGAAAGCTGAGGGCCACACGCAAGCTAGCATACCTGTCCCCACCCCCAGGAGAGATCTGTGTGACATTACTCAGGCGTTCCTGGCTGCCCAAGCGCAAAAGAGAGGAAAGAAGATAAATGCTGAAACGGATAGAGCCTCCATCAATTTATAATATATTAGGAAATTTCAAGAAAAAGGCAGGGGCCTCATCTTCAGTAACATATAGACTCAGTTTCCTGGAGCACCCACATCAGCCTGCCCTCCATAGTGATATGAGGGGGAAAAAAGGCAAGAAGAAAATGGAAGAGAAAATGTAATTTCCTGTAGTGCCTAGGAGTCTGAGTCCCTTAAGCCTTCAATTTGAACTCAGATCATGATCTCACAATTCATGTGTTCCAGACCCAGAGGGTTCTGTGCTGAAGGCTCTGAGTCTTCTGAAGCCTGCTTCAGATTCTGTGTCTCCCTCTCTTTCTGCCCCTCTCCTGGTGCATATTCTCTCTCTCTGTCTCTCTCTCTCTGTCTCTATCTCTTTCCACCCCCTCTCTCTGTATGTCTCCCTGTCTCCCCTCTCTCTCCAAAGATAAATAAACATTGAAAACAATGAAAATTTAAGTTCCTTGTCACCTGCAGCCCATTGACAAATACTTGAGGCTGGCAGAGTAAAATGTTTCTCTGGGAACTCCTAATTGTCCTTATGTAAATGTTTTGCTAAAGGGAAAAACCACTCTAGCTTGACAATAGCTAGCCTTCCAGTAATCTGTGAGTCCTTAGCATTGAAAGACTCCTTGTAAACCTACCTACTGACTCTATCTTGCCCAAGCCCATGGTATATCAACAGGCATTCTCCACATTAATAATAATATCAATAATAAATCAGAAGCAACACACTGAGGGCCAAAGTTGTTCAGCTCAGGTGAAAATGGAATGAAACTGGGACTACTGACATGAGCATGATTTCCTAGGCAAGCTTGGTTTCCTGAGATTAAGAAGGAAACACCTGGGGTTTGGGATGAAAGGTAGCACCAGCCAAAAAGACTGCATCCTGATCTAGACAGGACAGGAAGGTTTCTGGCCCTTGCCTTACTCTTCCATTCAGTGGGTAGAAGCACTTTTGCTCTATCCGAACGTTGGCTTCTTTGTGCTGTCTGACAGCTATGTCTGTGGAATTGGGATCTGGTCCCAGAATCCTTGAATGGACTCTGAGCCCTGACCATCTGGGGGAAAACAGTGCTCATGCTCAGACTTCAATCTTCTCAGAAGGCAGGAATCTCACAGGGGAAGTGGGATCAGGGGAACCAACCCCCCCTCAGGCCAATAGAAGACTGCTCAGCACAGAGATCTCAGGAAAGGGGAGCACTATGTCCTTAGGAGTCACCACATGTTAGCTGCTGGTGAATGCTGGGCTCTGAATCAAATCCACATGGTTCCTGACTGACCCCTGATTCCCACTTCCCCTTGCACAGAAGTGAGGATGGCTCCCTGCCAGATAACAGTTGCTCCTTTCCAAGGCTTTTTGCCTTCTGTTGCCTAGATAGGTGACACAGGTGACCTCGTGGGGAACCCATTGCTCAAGTGAGCCTGGATTTCAGGGAACGTAGCAGGACTCCACAGTTAAATTCAGAGAGAAATCCTTGCAGGCTCGCACTCTCTGTCCCTCACAGGAAAACCTGGTTAGGTTAGAGAAAGATCAAGTGAATTGGAAGGGATGAACTTGGCTCCCAATTCTTTGTCTCAGATGATAATGGAATAAAGCTGTGAATGAATTGCCTGGAACAATTCCCAGAGAAGCTTGATGTCCTAGAACTATGGAAAACGAGGGGGCTCAAGAAAAACAGAGCATATTTTACCTATGCCTGGGAGTCCTAAAGTAGCATCAAAATCCTCCATTTGAACTCAAGCAGTGTAGGAGGGCTTGAGCACTTGCCAGCTTTGCAGCTTTTCCTGCCAGGGGAAAAATCAGTGTGATTTGGAGGGCAGAGTCGCAATATGGGCTGATGCCCACGTCTGTGGGACCAGGTTCTGAGGTTTTAGTTTTTGAGTAGTTTCTTTCATGTTCACCTGCTGTGGAAACAGAGTGGGCACGCACAAACCCTTAGAGCCTCAGAAAGCAGGATGTTCAGGTAGTCTATGCCAGGGGTACAGAGCACTGTAATAGTCACTGCACCAACAGAAGACTTCAATGTCCCACCTTATTAGGGGGGAAACATTTTCCCCTTGATAACAGAAATTAGTTGTTGTGGGTGTAGAAAACCATCTTCATGTAGGCTCCCTGGGACTTAATCAACCCAATCTGTGAGTTTTTTTCTTCTGACTAAGGCTCTGAAGGCCCCATCTCCATCAGCTTTTACCACCAAAGTGAGATTAACTGACTCCGAATATCACCTGCCTCTACCCACAAGCAGTCCTCCTGTGCTTAACACTTAACTCAAGTCCCCAGTACCTCCTGTTCCCTAGGTAGATGTGGCAGACAGCCCAGGGACACCTGTTCCCAAAGCTATTCCAACCTTATGGGTATTTGGCATGACTCCACAATTAAAATTAGAGGCAACTGCTGCCTGACTCTGGCACTGAATTGTCTCCCAGTGAACACAAAGTGAGGATAAGTGTAAGGGAATTGAAAAGAGAAGAGAAGTGGAGCATTCACTAGCTGTACCAGGGAGTCCTGTAGGCAAAAGTCATGCACCCCAACTTCAATAAGGTCTGGATTGTGTCAAGCTGTCACCAGCTTCGAAGTCCTGCTGACCTGTGGAAAGACACAGTAGTGACTCCCGAGGTAGGATCTTGGTCCTGGCAAGTCTCCCAGTTCGGGCTCAGTTCGCTGAATGGACTTTCCATGCATGGACCCTGAGTATCTCAGGAGGTAGGTAGCTCAGGCTTTCCTGAAAGGGGTGGACAGAGAGCAGGGCAATGGTCCCATGCCAACAGTCTGGCAGGAGATCAACCTTTAGTTTTCGAGATTAGAAATTAAGTGCTATATGATGACACACGGTGTGAGTGCAGACTCCCAGGGAATTACTGGGTGTTGTCTGAGCGACAGCCCTGTAGCTCCTGAATTGGACGCTAGGTCCTTACTCCGGAAGTGAGATTGGATCCTTCCCAACATCATCTGCCCCTGTGAACATGCAAACCTCTTCTGCTGAACAGTTTCCAATGCCCTGTACCTCTTATTGCCAAGGGAGGTCTTGCAGAAGAGTTCCGTGGACTCCTGTGGCCCAGCACATCCCAGGTTACTAGGAACTAGTCACAATTCCATGATTAACTTCAGAACGTTCTCCCAGATGATATCTCTGAATGTCCCCAAATGAAACCCTCATGAATGAAAGAGCAAGGACATCTGAAGGGATGCACCGAGGGCCAAATATCTTCATCTCCGATGAGAATGGTAGAAAGCTTCACAGGAATCACTAGCACTTTTCCCTAGGCAAGGTTGGCATCATCACCAACATAAATGGGCCAGATCTACAGGGAACACTCTTTAGCTACACACGTAGGAGCCCTGTGTGCCAAAGAGCTGTCACTCTTTTCCATTCCTTTCCTTCAGTGATAGAACAGTGGTGATTTGGGGGCTCTTGTCTGGCTCCTGGCCAAGTTTGTGGAAATGGGCTCCAAGTCTTTTAGTTATTGGGTTGCCTTTTTTCTAGCCTTACCTCTTAACATATGGACTTGCAGGGACAAGCCGTTAGTCTCTCAGAATGAAGGGAGTTCAGGCATTCCAGGAGGTGTCTAGAGAGCAGGGAATGACTGTGTGGGCCAACACAATCCAGGCAAGCACTGAGTTCTCACTCACAGAAGGACCACCTTTCTTCCCCAACATCAAAAACTAACTGCTGTGTGGTAGCACACCACCAGAGTGGGAGCTTGCCTAGAGTTTCTTGTCACTGTCTGAGCACAGACCAGTCACTCCTGACTCTGACCCCTGATCTTAGTCTCTTGTTGCCCATGAAGTGAAGTGGGCTCTTTCCAGCACCACCTGCATTGAAGTGCATTTGGGTTTTAGACTCTCTACTCTTTTCAACATCTAACCTGATTGCTTTGCAGCATGATACCTTTCTCTGTACTGCATTAAACACACAGGGACACGTCACTCTTTTTTATTTTAATGGTTTCTGCTATGTAGACATTAGCACAACATATGTGACTAATGTGGGAAGCCTTCTCGAGGTTAAGCATTGAGTAATTCTACGTCAGAGGTAGTCTGTCATTTGTGGCTACTGGATATTGTCAAATTCTACTATCACCTAGGAATGATGAGTTTTAATATTTTGAAACACTTCTGATTAGAAAATGTCATAAAGAAACATTGAAACCTCATGATATCACATTCTACTCCCATTTTTTTCTTCATTTATTCTACATATCTGAGTGGCACACAGTTGATTTTGTGATATTATGGAAGAACCAGAAGCTTAAAGACGAATAAAAACAAGCATAGTTGGAATCAGTGGGTTGGTAATAAAATGTCTAACAATAAATCATAGGTTTATGTTTTCCTTTTCCTTCTTTTTTTTGCAGTGCTCTGTGGAACGTGTTCAACAATGATGCCTCCAACTTTGCTTTGCTTTTCTTGGATGACTTTGACTATTTGGGGCCTTGTGTGATCCTGAAAAATGCTGGTGTTATTTCGATAGGGAATGCATTAACTGTGTAGAATGCTTTGGGGAATAGAGACATTTTAACAATGTTGGTACTTCCAAATTATGACCATGGAATAGTTTCTTTCTTGGTATCATCTTCCATTTCCTTCATAAGCTTTCAGACTACATACCTTATACCTCTTTGGTCAGGTTGATTTCTAAGTATCTTACAAAGTATCTTTGGTGCAGTTGTCAATGGGATCAATTAATTGATTTCTTTTTCTGGGTGGGTGGGGGATGGGATGGATGGATGATTGGTATTGAGGGCGGGCACTTGTTAGGATGAGCACAGGCTGTTGTCTGTAAGGACGAATCACTGTATTCTAATCCTGAAGCCAATATTGCACTGTATATTCACTGTCGAGAATTAAATAAAATTTGGTATAACACTGGGGGGTGGGAAATGAGCATATGATTTGATCTTGCTCTTTTCCCACCTCCCTTTTGACCCTGCAATCTGGACTCAGACATTTTCTCTTGGAGACTTTAGCTCACACAAATAAGCAATTTTGTTTTCGTGCTATGCTTAATAAACATTGAAATCAGAACTCTATGCACATAGGATGCGTTTGGATAAAGTTTTTCCAGGGAAAAATAGTAACACATTACAATTCCTTGATCCATTTAAAAAAGTAGAGCAAAACATACCAGTTCTGGTTTCTCTGAATGTATTTTATAATTCTTTTCAGAATCAATTAATTTTTCTGTAATTGGCTTGATGTTCTCACCACATCGTAATGCATGAGGTTTAGATTCTGGTCTTATAGATTTAAATAGAAAGAAATCCTATGCTGACATGTTAGAGCAGGGAGATCAATGATCATGTGATCTCCCACGGCAGGCAAGCCATGCATCAGTTATAGACTAGTCTCGTCAGGGGTTCATTTATGTGAAGAAGAAACACATATCTATTCTCTTTGTGCCACTGTTACTTTGACACCTACAGCAGGTGCCCACATCTCACCCTTCACCAAGTGAGAATGTTACTATTGTAGTACTGTGAGACTTTGGAAAGGTGGTATGCCCTTCTGAAGGACAGATCTCTGTATGCCAAGCAGCAGAGGCAAGTGTGGAAGTAGACTCTATGATTCTGAGATACAGTGCTATCAGCCTGGTTGCTATCTATGCCTTCTCTCCTCGGAACAGAAGGCAGTAGTGGGATGGGGTGGTTGCTCCAGACCTACTTCTGGAGCAGAGCCTTTGCTGCATTACCATGCATGCCTAATTAGGCAGGGTGCACACCATGCGCTATGGGGTTAGTGATGTCCTGTGATGTCCAGTGACACACAGCTGGTTTTCCCTCATTGGCTCTGAATATTTGCCTGTCTTAGGCAGGTGTTGAGGCCTGTCTAAAGGAAACTGGTATACTTCATCTACAGGCGTGGCTGACCACTCCCCACTGACACCCTAGCCAGGATTCATGGGGCCTGACATCACATCCTCTGGACCACTGTTTAGGGAGTTCTGTATCCAAACTCTCACTGTACAGTGGGGTGACTGATCTGATCGAGAGACTAGGACTGACCCAAATCACAGGAGGTGGGAAGAGTCCAGAGGATAAGGCTGGGCTCGGGCCTTTTTAGAACATGGCTCAAATCCATCCCATCATATTTGCTTTTGAAATGAGAGAGTCTGATATTCTGGGAGAAATCATGCCCACTTGCTCTACACATGAGTTCGTTTCACTATCCAGCCCCCACATGTGCACTGGCACACACATACTGAGGGCATGTGTGTTCAAGAAAAAGCAGACACTGGGGAAGTGAGAAGAGAGAAGGAAGAGGTTCAAGAGAGCTCTGCCATGTGGCAGCAGCATTCATTTTCTGAGCTGCATGCTCAAAGGCTCAAACAGGGTCAAGGATTTCATGAAATTGGTAGCATTCTACCGGTCGCCAGGCCATCCTTGGCTCAGACTCCAGAAAAAAGGACTAGGGGACTCTGTGGGCACCTGGAATTACAATGAGCCAAGTGCTCTTCTGTTAGACAATAGCTACAGAAGAAAAGGCATCAGTGTTCTCCTGGAGAGTGTTGTGTTTCTCCAGAGTTCCATAGAAGCATCATGAGTACATTGGCCTTGGCTCTCCATCAATGAGTCACTGTGTTCCAATTCCCTAGAGAAAGGCTTTCCGCTTGCTGGAGCCTTGGAGAGCCTAGAGACGCTTGGAGACTTGGGTTGGTGAAGACTTGGGATAGAGAAGCACATGTCAGAGCATGGTACACTGAATCTCGAGTTGAACACAATCCCAGTCCTTCTTGGACCCCCAGGGTCTTCATTTGAAAATAAGGGGTCATCATCCTGGCTAACATAGGGATGTCTCGGGAGGAAAGCATATACACTGTGGATGGACAGGGAAAGGGTAATGGGAGAAGCCTGAGATCCCTTGCACAGCCCTGGAGCCTCTAGGTCCTGAGATTTACCCTGGGACCTGAAAAGGCCACTGCCTTCATGGCAGCCACATGAAGGTGCTGAGTTTGTGTGCAGATTTCATGTCTGTGGCTCCGGTGCTGGTGCTAGACACCAGGCAACAGGCAGCCTCTGTGTCAGCGGTGCCTACCGAGTTTTGTTGGGGGAAGTGGACCAGGGAAAGGTCATGCAGAGGTCGTTCTGCATTTCCCCTGCCTCACATTCAACAGGAATCTCCAATACTCCCAGTTATCTTCACAGAGTAAGATCCCCCTATTTCCAAATGAAGACCCTGGGGATCCATGAAGGACTGGGATTGTAATTGACTCTGGTCAACATCGAGATACAGTGCCCAAAGGTGCTTCCATTTATTCATTCAGTAACTGATCCAAGCACTCACCTCGTGCCTAGCCATCTGGGGGGCCCATGTGCAAGGCTTACAATGACAAAGTGGTCCCTGCCTGCCAGGTGTTCACAGTCTGGAGGGCAGAGGACACAGGCATGAATGACAAAACATGTGAAAACTAGGGCTAGCGTCATCATGAAAAGAACAAATGTGCTGTGATGTCAGGCTGGCGAGTCATCGGAGACTATGAGAGCCCTCCCTGCATGACATTTGCTGGGGCCAGAATGATAAAAACAAACCACAATGCACATGACTGCAAGATCTCAGGGAGAAGATATTGTTGGTGCAGAAAATACGAGACACAGAACAGATTTGGTGCCCAGAGTCAGTGAGGGATTATTCAGCATGGAACAAGTAAAACAGGCCAAAGGGCATCAAATTGAACGACATTGTTTCTTAGCCATCGAGGCTCATCTCAGGGTCCATGCGAATTCAGTCTTTCAGAGTTCTATCTCCAGCTTGGAGATGTCCAATGTGGATCAGTCCTTGGGACTGTCGGAACGGTTGATCCAAAGGAGCCCTGGTCTTTGGTTGCAGGACCACATGGACATCCAGAGGACTAGGGCCTCCAGTGTTTAGGGCGGTCCACTGGAGACCGATTTGCTTGGAGGCTGGGCTAGACATATTAGAGGGGAGGTGGCCTCCTTGTTGGGCCTAGGGGACAGGAAGACACCCACCTCTATGCCATATTAGCCTCATTCCCATTGTCGAAATAGTGAGAACACTTTGCTCATGGCTATAGCCATTCCCTCTCCCTTACTGTGTTTCTCACTCTGCATTCATTCATGCTTAGGAACCATGCAGCCATCACTCACTAAGCTGACACTCCTTGGTAGGCCTCAGACTCCGAATCTGCTCCAGCGCTCAGTGAGCGCTATCAGGCTCTGCTCCACCAAAGGAATGAAGGCCTTGTGTCCCTTGGTTCTTGCTTGGTGCTGGCGCTGCTGTGCTATGTAAGGCAAAGGGCAGCCGGCTCGCCTCACTGACCTGGATCATTCACTTGCCTTCATTCTGAGAAGCAGAAAGTTAGCACATGGGCAGTAGGTAAAAGGGGGTGGGGTAGGCCTGGGAGAGCCCTTTCCAGGAATTAGGAAACTAAGTCTTTGTGGCAGACTCCTGAGCAAGAGCCAGCAGAGGCCAATAGCTACAGCTCAAACACTGCTGCCTTTCTCCAGTGCCTGAAGAAGCAGGAGGGGCAGACCCAAACCAGAATTCACTGCGTCTTAATGAAAATATGTAGGATTCTAGCTGACAGGGCTCCCAGGTGTAGACGCTCAGGGGCTCCCTTGGCCTAAGCCCACAGTTGTTTGTTTATCCGGATACAACCCGATTCAGAGGAGACTGCACTGGGTACTTCATTCTCAACATTCTCCAAAGCTCACGGGCGATGAGTCCTGGCATGCTGTGTCCCCCACTTAGCCCTTTTTGTGAAGAAAGTTCTCCACGGAATTGATTCAGAGCCACTTTCTTAGAGCAATATCCTCTTGTTTCAGCTTGGGAGTTTGGTGGTGTCCTTGGGATGGTGATATAGGTATTGCTTTGAACCCTTCTCCCTTTCATTGGAGAATTACGAGGCTGTCCCTAAACCTAGGTTGTGGGAAGATGCCCAGGGAGATTGCTTGATGGGAGTTTAAGCCAGTGTTTAGGGAGGAATCGGCCTCCTGTGTGAGACAAGAGGAAGGGATGTTGGAGATCTCCCCTTCCTCGATTCGACCTGTGCCCATTTGAATGGAGAACTTTGCCTCACCTGGTAGTCACTCCTGTGCCAATGTGGCTTTTTTCACTTGCTCGGTTCACACAGCAAGACCACGTGGCTGTCTCCTACACAACCATGTTCCAAGGATTGGAAGTGAGTTTCCCATCAGATCCTGAGCCAGTGTGGGGCTCTCAGAGTCTGGATGCTGCAGAGGAGACTGCACCCTTATGTCCCTGAGCTCTTGTTCCTCAGCAGGCTATTCTAACGCTAGTAAAGTATTGCCCTTCTTTTGAAACAAGGGGTTCCCTGGAATCCTTTCAGAGCCAGTGTCTCAGAGCCCTCTCCTTTCCTATGAAGCGGGGAGTCTGCTACCATTTTGGTGAGTGTACAATAGGCGTTGCCACAGGGGTCTGGGAGTTGGCTTGCAGACTTTCTGGATACCATCAGGCCTAGAACACCTGTAGGTGCCCGCTGGAGAATGCTCGTGTAGGCTAAGCCACACGTTTCAGGAAGGGAGCCGTCCTCCTGCCTGGATCGAGAGTTAAGTAAGATAGGTATCTCCTGTGCAGATGGATGCTATTCCCTTAGGAGATGCAGAACTTGGGCACTGCTTGTCTCATGTACATCCCATTGCTGCTTTTCTAGTTAGGCCTCAGTTCATGTTCCAGACCCTGGGGTGGTTACCTAGACAGCCATGGCAGTAGGACTGGTGCCAGTTTCCCAGTCAGTTCTGAAGGAAGTTGAATGCTTTCTGGCTCTAATTTCCAAGAGGAAACCTGGACCTTCTGGCCCTAAGCACACGGTGTTGCTTAGCTGGCTAGAGGATGCACAAACATAGGTCTCCAGTTGTCCCCCAGCCCTCAGCCCCACTAAAGGAGATTCCATCATTTTGGAGGACAGCAGGTGTTCACGTGGACAGGAGACTCAGAGTTGTGGCCAGCACAGAAAGTACTTTTGGATGGGATCCTGCACCAAGTCCCACTTTCAAGCCCTTGCCCAAGGGGCAGGAATACACCCCTGTTACAGCTGTTTCACTGCTGCCCCCAAGTACTGAAGGTTAGGCAGGA
Organism: Paguma larvata; assembly: GCA_030068075.1. NCBI lineage: Eukaryota > Metazoa > Chordata > Mammalia > Carnivora > Viverridae > Paguma > Paguma larvata. Next base: position 225,861 of record JAINVK010000273.1, read on the forward strand.
CACATACCAGGAGCCAGGACATTCCCGCTGACCCTTAGGAAGGAATCTGGGTAGGCTCCTTGTTGACAGTACTTTCAGGTGGAACTAATAGATGGCAAGATTTGCCAAAGCCCACATGGGTTTCTCCATCCTCAGTCAGTGTGAGAGCTGGGGAAGACCATGCTAGCCTTGTCACTCTCTGCATTAACTCATTCTTATTCCTGATTCAGAACTCTAGCCCTCATCTACGCATTTTCACCCCATTTGTTCTATGTTCACTCTGAGCCCTCTCTGGAGTCCACTCTATGTGTTTCTCCAACAGTCATACCCTGGACTCTCCACTGGGGAACCTAATCCATTCTTTGTTTCCCTGGAATAATTGGCCCAAAGGGCCCCTGGCACTTCAGCAGGATAGATTTCCCTGTATGCTTGTTCTCTGCAGGAGTCTCCCAGAACTCAGGTTTCTGGCCTAGTAGGCCTGCGTTGTTGTTTTGGTTTGGCCTTAGAAGACCCTCACAGCTTGGCAGATGTCAAGCACCTTTAGAAGGAAAGACATACTGTAAGGTGGGAAGTGATTAGAGTCTGTGAATGATTCTCAGGGCAAAGTCTCTTTATTGTAAACCAGTCCACCCTTAAAGATTTGTGAAGGGACAAGACTACCATGCTCTAGTACATCCCGCTGAATTTCTGGCAGACAAGTGGAACACTGGCGAGCACCTAGACTCAGTACATGCTTATTAAAGATTATTCCTGGCTTTCTTTGACACATTCCTACCAGGTAGATCCATTACACGTGAAATGGCATGTGTGAGAGTGTGCCTAGGGAAACCATATGTGAGATGGAAGGAAAGACAGTCTACGCTTCCCTACACTCTCCAGGGCCGGCCAAGCAAGAATTCTTCCATTGGGACTTGAGAAAAGGATGAGAAGCTTCTGGCCCTGAGTGCAATTCTCACCGTGACCTACAGTGGACAGTCACCAGTAGTTTTGGCAGAATGGAATTCACACTTTGGTGTTTGGAATCAGGCTCTGTGGAAGTATTCCTTGAACAAGCAATGCACTGACTACTTCTGGAAGCGAAACGCCTGTTTAGGAACCATTTGATTTTCCACATAAAGCCATCTCAAGCGGCCCGGGGAGGAGGCCTACTGGGGAACCATGAATGCCCAGCCCCACAAGGTCGGTAGCAGGGAGTTGATCGTTCTTTGGGGATATCAGAAACGGACTGCTCTAGGCTCGCCAAGGCTGGAGTGGGAGTCGCCCACCAATCCCTGGGCTTTCCTTCTGGGAGTGAGAGCCCTACCACATTTCAATGTGACTCAAGACCTCTGGAGGAATCAGCTATGGAGACATCACGGCTTCAAGGCTTTCATTTCAGTAGAAAATAGGAGAAAACTCACAAGAACCCGACAAGCTCTGTTGCTCTTCTCCCTGAAATTGACAATGCTTCCTTCTGATTCTCTGGCTTTGCCAACACTCTAACGTTTCGTCTGGCACCTCCAAGTGCCCTATGTCTTTCTCTTGTCCAAATATTTCTCAAAGGCATGCCCCGAGGGCCTTTCTGCCCACCCTAGGCCAGAGTCAGGATGCCTTGGCCAAGCTCCTCAGTCAGAATGAGGGCACACTGCTCTTAGGTGTGGCCTCGAATTCCCCACAGTGGGGACTGACTTTCAAAGAGAGCAAGTGCATGCGAATGGATACACAGAAAGCAGAAGATCTTCATGTCAGATGAGCATGGCAGAAGTCTGAGAACAAAGACAGAGGCACAATCTGGCAAGCTGGCTCTTTTCTGAATGAACAAACACACACGGGCTGGGAAACCGAGAATCATGCATGTGCTGGATGAGGGAGCACAAGGAAAGCTGAGGGCCACATGCGAGCTACCATTACCAGTCCCCACAGCCAGGAGACATCTGTGTGACATTCCTCAGGCACTCCTGGCTGCCCAAGCGCCAAGGAGAGGACAGGAGACAAATGCTGAAACTGATGGAGCCTCCATCAATTGACAGTAACTTAGGAAATTACAAGGAAAGGCCAGGGGCCCCATCTCCAGAACCCTATAGACTCAGTTTCCTGGAGCCCCCAGATCAGCCTGCGTTGTGCCCAAATTCTGGAAACCAACAAGACCACTGGGGAGCCGGGACTGATGCAAACGCAAAGGGTCTTTCTCGAAGCTCAAGCCCGGAGTCTTGCACCTCCCGACGAAGCGCTGCAGTGGCAAGAGCCCTGAGCCAGGTTTACACAGGCTTTTTATCAGGGCTCGAGTACACTCTTTGGGCGGGAATGGAGATGCTTTGAATTGATTGATTGGTATTTTCGCGGGTAGTTTCTGATGAGTATTTCCCATTTGGCGGGCGCGGGCTAGCTGTGGATCGGCTTAGTTTGGGGGTCCTGTGCAGATTCAAATGGTCAGCGTGCGTGGGCTGGACAAGGATTAGTTTTGCTAGGGGTTATTCTAGGAATCTGACCTCTTGTGGTTTCCCTGGAACTCAAAGTGGAGGCGGGGTCTGCTAATCAGGGTCCAGGCCCACCCGGGGTAGTGACAGGGTCTCCTAATCTGGGTCCGGCCTTTTGGCTACTCTGTTTCCTGGAACCCGAGGCAGAGTCCAGGGTGACTTGTTTTCCTGGAACTCGGGGCCCAGAACTACTCTAAGATGGAACTTAAACCAAAATGGAGTGGCCTCAGCCCTGACAGCACTATACTTTCACAACATGGCAATCCTCTAACACAGCAAACAGGGTTCACGGCAATCCCAGCAAATGGGTCAGGAGTCTAGTGCATTCCTAAGTCTCTACCTCTAATACCTAACAAGATTTCACACACAGCAACTTAGTCGAATACATAGCAAACTCAACAGGCCTCACAGCACCCCAGGAAAAGTTTCACAGTGTTCACAGCAAACAGCAGTCAAAACAGAATTCTCAGCTATCATAACCCTTAACAAGGTTCACAGGAAGCAGAAGTCTGGGGCACACTACCTCTAACACAGTACCCCTCTATGTTTAGCAGAAGAGAGAACTGGCTTCAAACTAATGCAGGGCTGTCACTTAGGACAAGAAACTGAAAAACGCTCTCTTCACCTGCCCTCCCTAGGGATGTGAGGAACAAAGGCCAGAAGGAAATGGCAGAGCAAGGAGCATTTCCTGGGTGTCTGAGTCCCTGAAGCCTCCAATTTGAACTCAGGTCAGGATCACACAGTGCCTGTGTTCCCGCCCCAGAGAGCAGAGAGGCTCTGTGCTGAGAGCGCAGCCTTAGAGCCTGCTTCAGATTCTGGGTCTCCCTCACTCTCTGCCCCTCTCCTGGTGCTTATTCCCTCTGTCTTTCTCTGGCTCAGCCTCTAACTATGGCTCTCTCTCTCTCTCTCATTCTCTCTCTCTTGTTTCCCACACACTCCCTGTCTCTGTCTGTCTCCCTGTCTCCCCTCTCTCTCCAAAAATAAATAAACATTTCAAGCGAACAAAATGTAAGTTCCTTGTCACCTACAGCCCCTTGACAAATACTTGAGGCTGGCAGAGTCAAATGTTTCTCCAGCAACCCCTAATTGTCCTTATATACATGCTATGCCAGGGGGCAAATCAACTCTAGCTTGACAATAGCTAGCCAGGCAGCAGTCTGTGACTCTTTAGCATATGAAAGCCCCCTTGTGAACTTGCCAGCTGACCTTGCCTTCCCCAAGCCCAAGGTTATAAGCAGGTATTCTTCACATGGGTGTCATAAAAGTAAGAATTCTTATAATTAATAACAAGAAGAAACCAGAAGCAACACACTGAGGCCTAAAGGTATTCAGATCAGGGAAAATGGAATCCTGCTGGGACTGCTGACTTGAGCTCCATTACCTAGGCAAGCTTGGTTTCCTGAGAGTAAGAAAGAAACACCTGGTGGGTGGGGATGAAAGGAAACAGCAGGCACAAGAATGTCTCAGCCTCCCAGCAAACAGGGACCTGACACGGAGGCTTTTCTTTCCAGAAAGCAAATGTATTCCTGCTGGCACTGCTCACTTCGGTTCCTAAGCAAGGAACTGAGCCCCGAACCCCACGTAGTGTAGTCTTCTCTGTAGGTTTGATATCTTTGTCTCACATATCGAGTAACATAGGAACATGCAGTCTCCATAAGTGGTCTCACGTTACAAGGTCCTGAGGGATGCTGTCACATATATGTGAAGCCAGGATCCCTTGAGGTTTTTTTCTCCCCTGTCTTTAGGGAAAGGACCCTACCACATTCCTCCCTTTGATGCTCAGATCCCCTTTCTAGCCTCAGAGAGCACCATCTTACATTAGAGGTCGATATTTTTATCACTACTTTCCATGAATGGCCGTGGTTTTTTTTTTCTGTCTCTCTGTGTAATCTCTGTTCACAATGAGACTGGAGGCAGACCATACAAGCAGGGTAGCACAGCATCGTCACATTAAGCACCCTCTAAAATTTAGGAATCTCATTCCCATGAGGCTTTTGAATCCTCCAAGAGGTGAAAACCGTCCACCAAAGAAGTCTCCGGTGTTCCACCTGTTTCCGGTCTGAACAGGAACATGAGCCATCTTTTCTTTTTGATCTGTGATCTCCGCTGTGACTTTTTCCTCATCATCTATCTCTAGGCAGCAGGTGTCAGGTTAAATTTTCCACAAACACTTCTGTCACAAGTCGTTCAGATAGATGCTACTATACGTTCGAAGTATATACCCTTTTGAATTGACGTTTGAAGAATGCTGCCTGACTCAGGAATGTGGTCATTGCGGTAGGTTTTGGTTAACGCATTATGAATCATCGGTAGATGATAGATAATCTTAGGGAGTACCTTTAGAGAAAAACATGTTTTCCACATAATCTTTTGACGGTAGCCAGAGCCTTCATGAATATCCGACTATTTTGTGCTTACCCCTTAAACCGGTGATATTTCCCAGAGTGTGGCCATCAGAACTTTCTGACTGCATGGGAACTGTTTTTCACCCTCATATACTGATTGTTGGAACATTCGATGTAATCTAAAACACAAATCATTCTTTGCAGTTTTATGGAATGCGTAGAATGTTTTCATTGGTTTTTTTACTAGGAACATTGAGAAACTGGAATAATTTCATCCTGTCAAACTTTACAAGATGTATACTTGGCGTGCTAAGAAAAAAATTATTAAAAGCCCGGAGGACGAATAAACTTCGGGCTGTCCTGATAAAAGCTGTTTCCATGAGACCGACTCTGCGTCTTCTCTCGCGCCCAGACCAACCCTCACGCAGGTGAAACCCTGGACGAGCCATAACCCTGAGAGAAGGGGCTGGACTCCTCGTTGGCAGACTCTGGCCCAGGTGTAGCCAATGGAGGTGTCCTTTCACGACAGCCCTCAGGTGTTCTCACCTGCCAGACAGTCAGCTTCCCGGGAGCAAGGAGTAGGCACTGAATTCTATCTCGAGCCCATTCTCTTCTGTAATGATGAACCTTGGTCCCCAGGGTGCCTCTTTGCATTTGACTGCTCTCTCCTCAGACTAGGATCGACTTGGGAGTCGTCCAGAGCAAGAGCCTCAGAGGAACATATTCTTTGGAAACTAGAACATTCCAGGATCCAGGGGTCTGTGTCAGGTACACAGCCCGGGTCCGAACATTGGTGTGGCATACCCAGCCACTTCCTGAACCAATTGACAGCTCTCAGTGTGTGGTATCCCAGAGGATTGCAGGCCCCTCTGTCCCTGGGGGCTTGGTGCTTAGTCAGCTCGGATCATTGCAGGGATGGGTAGCCAGCTGGCCTGTCTGTCCAAGTGGAGAGAGGTGCCTTCATCCTACAGTTTCGAGGGCTCCTGTATTTGAACTCTGGAGAATGCTAAAAGGGTCTCTGAAGTGATGATTACACCGTTTTGGATTCTAACCACTTGACGTTCGGCCAGGAGCCCCAAACAGCCAGAGCTCAATCACTGCTGCATCTGTCCTCTAAGGGGAAAGGGCCAGAAACAGACCCAAAGCCAGGATTTTCCCTCTCTTTCTTAAGGAAGAATGCAGGCCACATATTCACTAGGCCACCGTGTAGCCTGTTAAGGGCTCCCTTCCCCAAATCCCACAGGTGTTGCTTATTCCTGAGAGGGCCAGCTTGCTAGGAGATGGCACTAGTCACTTCGTTTTCCATGTCATGTCTTTCTGATTCCTAGTGAAGCACTCTGGCCCTTGGTGAATCTATTTTCACCCAATTTTCAAACGAGTTCTTCTCTGGGGTCCATCCCATATATGCTCTGAGAAGAATATCCTCGGTGTTTAGCTGGGGATCATAATCCCAACGTCGGGACTGTGACAGGTTTGGTGACTGGCACCCCGGCCTGTTATTGTCAACCCCATGCAGGCCTTCAGAAGCCTGAGGCATTGGAATGGCACAGTTTAGATATTTGCACTTAGCCTAGACCTGACGGCTAGGAAGGGAGCTGACCTCCTTTTTTGGCTGAAGGGACATGCAATGACACATCGCTTATTCGGATTGTTCCCATTCCCATTGAAGTTTGGCCATCCTTATGGCCACTGTCTTCCCATGTCTCGAGGTCTAATTCTGTCCCCATTTAGACTTAGGTAGCATGGAGCTTTCACTCACTATACCTGTGCCCAGGGATACATTTTCAAACAAGCGCGTGCATATTGGATATGGCGGGCCCGAAGCAAGGCAGCCCAGCCTCTGCTAAGGGCAGGACTTGCACTTCCTCAGACTTGGATTGACCTTGCATCTGTGGCCTCGAGGTGCCAGCGAGACCACCGGCATTGGGGCTGGGTGCAGCTGACCACCAGAAGGAGGTTTCTGGGTCAGGTGCCGAGGCGCGAACAGCCCTGTGCTTCAAGGAATTGCCTCAGCAATCTCAGCGTCCAGCAAATTCATTCCATGCTCTTAGTGTGGCCCTCAAGGCTTTAGTCTGTGCACTGCTATCTTCCTCCAGTATGCTCAACAGTGATAGTTCTGGCTGGAAGGAATAGATACATAACAGCCTCAAGCATAGTGGCACAAAGCAGGGACTGGCAGAGAGGGTGGAACCCATTGGGGCAGCACCTGGTGTTGGTCTCCTTGAGAATACACTCCTCACAGCCAACTTTTGGAGTTTTCACGTGCTCTCACACATGCAACCTCACGTGTATTGGATCTACGTGGTAGGAATGTGTCAAAGAAAGCCAGGAATAATCTTTAATAAGCATGTACTGAGTCAAGGTGCTCGCCAGTGTGCTATGTGTCTACCAGAAATGCAGCGGGATGTACTAGAGCATGGTAGTCTTGTCCCTCACAAATCTTAAAGTTGCACTGGTTTTCAATAAAGAGAACTTGCCCTGAGGATCATTTACAGACTGTAATCACTTCCCACCTTACAGTATGTCTTTTCTTCTAAAGGTGCTTGACACTTGCCAAGCTGTGAAGGTCTTCTATTGCCAAACCAAAACAACAACGCAGGCCTACTAGGCCAGAAACCTGAGAACTGGGAGACTTCTGTAGAGATGAACAAGCATACAGGGAAATCTATCCTGCTGAAGTGCCAGGGGCCCTTTGGGCCAATTATTCCAGGGTCACAAAGAATGGATTAGGTTCCCCAGTGGAGAGTCCAGGGTATGACTGTTGGAGAAACACATAGAGTGGACTCCAGGGAGGGCTCAGAGTGAACATAGAACAAATGGGGTGAAAATGGGTAGATGAGGGCCAGAGTTCTGAATCAGGGATAAGAATGAGTTAATGCAGAGAGTGACAAGGCTAGCATGGTCTTCCCCAGCTCCCACACTGACTGAGGATGGAGAAACCCGTGTGGGCTTTGGCAAATCCTGCCATCTATTAGTTCCACCTGAAAGTACTGTCAGCAAGGAGCCTACCCAGATTCTTTCCTCAGGGTCAGCATGAAAGACCTGGCTCCTTGTATGCATTCTGCGCTTGCCTTCAGTACATAGGGACAGCAGTGAAACAGATGTAGCACGGGTGTACTCCCGCCCCTTGGGCAAGGGCTTGAAAGTGGGACTTGGTGCAGGATCCCATCCAAAGGTACTTTCTGTGCTGGCCACAACCCTGAGTCTCCTGCTCACGTGAACACCTGCTGTCCTCCAAAATGAAGGGATTTCCTTTAGTCGGGCTGAGGGCTGGGGGACAACTGGAGACCTATGTTTGTGCATCCTCTAGCCAGCTAAGCAACACCGTGTGCTTAGGGCCCGAAGGGCCAGGTTTCCTCTTGGAAATTAGAGTCAGAGAGCATTCAACTTCCTTCAGAACTGACTGGGAAACTGGCACCAGTCCTACTGCCATGGCTGTCTAGGTAACCACCCCAGGGTCTGGAACATGAACTGAGGCCTAACTAGAAAAGCAGCAATGGGATGTACATGAGACAAGCAGTGCCCAAGTTCTGCATCTCCTAAGGGAATAGCATCCATCTGCACAGGAGATACCTATCTTACTTAACTCTCGATCCAGGCAGGAGGACGGCTCCCTTCCTGAAACGTGTGGCTTAGCCTACACGAGCATTCTCCAGCGGGCACCTACAGGTGTTCTAGGCCTGATGGTATCCAGAAAGTCTGCAAGCCAACTCCCAGACCCCTGTGGCAACGCCTATTGTACACTCACCAAAATGGTAGCAGACTCCCCGCTTCATAGGAAAGGAGAGGGCTCTGAGACACTGGCTCTGAAAGGATTCCAAGGAACCCCTTGTTTCAAAAAAAGGGCAATACTTTACTAGCGTTAGAATAGCCTGCTGAGGAACAAGAGCTCAGGGACATAAGGGTGCAGTCTCCTCTGCAGCATCCAGACTCTGAGAGCCCCACACTGGCTCAGGATCTGATGGGAAACTCACTTCCAATCCTTGGAACATGGTTGTGTAGGAGACAGCCACGTGGTCTTGCTGTGTGAACCGAGCAAGTGAAAAAAGCCACATTGGCACAGGAGTGACTACCAGGTGAGGCAAAGTTCTCCATTCAAATGGGCACAGGTCGAATCGAGGAAGGGGAGATCTCTAACATCCCTTCCTCTTGTCTCACACAGGAGGCCGATTCCTCCCTAAACACTGGCTTAAACTCCCATCAAGCAATCTCCCTGGGCATCTTCCCACAACCTAGGTTTAAGGACAGCCTCGTAATTCTCCAATGAAAGGGAGAAGGGTCCAAAGCAATACATATATCACCATCCCAAGGACACCACCAAACTCCCAAGCTGAAACAAGAGGATATTGCTCTAAGAAAGTGGCTCTGAATCAATTCCGTGGAGAACTTTCTTCACAAAAAGGGCTAAGTGGGGGACACAGCATGCCAGGACTCATCGCCCGTGAGCTTTGGAGAATGTTGAGAATGAAGTACCCAGTGCAGTCTCCTCTGAATCGGGTTGTATCCGGATAAACAAACAACTGTGGGCTTAGGCCAAGGGAGCCCCTGAGCGTCTACACCTGGGAGCCCTGTCAGCTAGAATCCTACATATTTTCATTAAGACGCAGTGAATTCTGGCTTGGGTCTGCCCCTCCTGCTTCTTCAGGCACTGGAGAAAGGCAGCAGTGTTTGAGCTGTAGCTATTGGCCTCTGCTGGCTCTTGCTCAGGAGTCTGCCACAAAGACTTAGTTTCCTAATTCCTGGAAAGGGCTCTCCCAGGCCTACCCCACCCCCTTTTACCTACTGCCCATGTGCTAACTTTCTGCTTCTCAGAATGAAGGCAAGTGAATGATCCAGGTCAGTGAGGCGAGCCGGCTGCCCTTTGCCTTACATAGCACAGCAGCCCCAGCACCAAGCAAGAACCAAGGGACACAAGGCCTTCATTTCTTTGGTGGAGCAGAGCCTGATAGCTCTCACTGAGCCCTGGAGCAGATTCAGAGTCTGAGGCCTACCAAGGAGTGTCAGCTTAGTGAGTGATGGCTTCATGGTTCCTAAGCATGAATGAATGCAGAGTGAGAAACACAGTAAGGGAGAGGGAATGGCTATAGCTATGAGCAAAGTGTTCTCACTATTTTAACAATGGGAATGAGGCTAATATGGCATAGAGGTGGGTGTCTTCCTGTCCCCTAGGCCCAACAAGGAGGCCAGCTCCCTTCTAATATGTCTAGCCCAGCCTCCAAGCAAATCGGTCTCCAGTGGACCGCCGCCAAGGCCCTAGGCCTCTGGATGTCCACGTGGTCCTGCAACCAAAGGCCAGGGCTCCTTTGGCTCAACTGTTCCGACGGTCCCAAGGACTGATCCACATTGGACATCTCCAAGCTGGAGATAGAACTCTGAAAGACTGAACTCGCATGGACCCTGAGATGAGCCTCGATGGCTAAGAAACAATGTCATTCAACTTGATGCACCCAGGCCTGATTTTACAAGTTCCATGCTGAATGGAACTTCGTGAATGCTACACCGACTCTGGGCACCAAATCCGTTCAGTGTCTCGCGTTCTCTGCACCAACAATATCTTCCCCCTGACACCCTGCAGTCATGTGCAGTGTGGTTCGTTCTTGTCATTCTGGCCCCAGCAAATGTCACTTCAGGGAGGCCTCTCATACCCGCCGATGACTCCCCAGCCTGTCCTCACAGCACACTCATTCTTTTCATGATGACAGCGCTTGCCCTAGTTTTCACATGTCTTGTCCTTCATCCCTGTGTTCCTCTCCCCTCCAGACTGTGAAGACTTGGCAGGCAGGGACCACTTTGTCATTGTAAGCCTTGCACATGGGGCCATCAGATGGCCAAGCATGAGGTGAGTGCTTGGAGCATTTCCTGAATGAATCAATGGAAGCACCTTGGGCCACTCCATCTCGAGTTTGACCAGCTTCCTCTGTGGAGATAACTGGGAGTATGGGAGATTCCTGTGGAATGTGAGGCAGGGGAAATGCAGAATGACTCTGCATGACCTTTCCCTGGTCCAGTTCCCCCAGCAAAACTCGGTGGGCACCGCCGACACAGGAGGCTGCCTGTTGCCTGATGTCCAGCGCTAGCCCTGGAGCCACAGGCATGAAATCTGCACACAAAATCAGCACCGTCATGTGGCTACCACGAAGGCAGTGGCCCTTTCAGGTCTCAGGGAAAAGTTCAGGACCTAGAGGCTCCAGGGCTGTGCAAGGGATCTCAGGCTTCTGCCATTTCCCTTTCTCTAACCATCCACAGTGTATATGCTTTCCTCTGGAGGCATCCTCATGTCAGCCATGACATGACCCCCCTATTTCCAAATGAAGACCCTGGGGGTCCAACAAAGACTGGGATTCTGTTGGACTCCAGATTCAGTGTACGGTGCTCTGACATGCGCTTCCTACCCCAAGTCTTCACCAACCCTAGTCTCCAAGCATCTCTAGGCTCTCCAAGGCTTCCAGCAAGCAAGAGCCTTTCTCTTGGGAATCAAAACACAGCGACTCATTGATGGAGAGCCAAGGACAATGGACCCATGATGCTTCTATGGAGCTCTGGAAAAACACAACACTCTCCAGGAGAACGCTGAAGGCTTTTCTTCTGTAGCTATTGTCTAACCAATGGGACTTGACTCATCGTAATTCCAGGTGCCCTAGTCCTTTCTTCTGGAGTCTGGGCCCAGGGTGGCCCGGGGCCCAGAAGAAAGCTACCAATTTCACAAATTCCTTGCCCATGTTTGGGCCTTTGAGCATGCAGCTCAGAAAATGGATGCTGCTGCCCCATGGCAGAGCTCTCTTGATCCTATTCCTTCTTCTCTCTTCCAACTTCCCCAGTGTCTGCTTTTTCTTCAACACACACACCCTCAGTATGTGTGTGCCAGTGCACATGTGGAGGCTGGATAGTGAAAGGAACCCATGTGGAGAGCAAGTAGGCATGATTTCTCCCAGAATATCAGACTCTCTCATTTCGAAATCGTGATGGGAGGGATTTGAGCCATGTTCTAAAAAGGGCCCGAGCCCAGCCTTATCCTCTGGACTCTTCCTACCTCCTGTGATCTGGGTCAGTCCTAGTCTCTCGATCAGATCAGTCACCCCACTGTACAGTGAGAGTTTGGATACAGAACTCCCTACACAGTGGTCCAGAGGATGTGATGTCAGGCTCCATGAATCCTGGCTAGGGTGTCAGTGGGGAGTGGTCAGCCACACGTGTAGATGAAGTATACCGGTTTCCTTTAGACAGGCCTCAACACCTGCCTAAACCAGGCAAATATTCAGAGCCAATGAGGGAAAACCAGCTGTGTGTCACAGGACATCACAGGACATCACTAACCCCACAGTGCATGAGTGCGCTCCCTACATTACGAGGCATGCATGATAATGCAGCAAAGGCTCAGCTCCAGAAGTAGGTCTGGAGCAACCACCCCATCGCACTACCACCTCCTGGTCCCAGGAGAGAAGGCATAGAGAGCAACCGGGCAGAAGCACTGTATCTCAGAATCAGAGAGTCTACTTCCACACCTGCCTCTGCTGCTAAGCACACAGAGATCTGTCCCTCAGAAGGAATGAGATAATGCACTGAGTGACGTGACTAGCCCTGTCTTCCCCAGCTCACAAACTGACTGAGGAAGGAGAAACACCTGTTGTCTTTGGCAAACAGTGCCGTCTAGTAGTTCCACCTGAAAGCCCTGTCAGCAAGGAGCCTTCCGAGGTCCTTTCTTCGGAATCAGAGGGAAAGATTTGGCTCTAGGCATATGTCCTGTCCTTGCCATCAGTAACTGGGGTAGCTGTGATACAGCTAGCGGTAGGAGGGATGTGTCCCAGATGATGCAAGGGTTTGGGAGCAAGTCTTGGTGTAGGATTGCATCCAAAGGTACTTTCTGTGCTGACCAGACCCTGGACCATCCTGCCCACATGAAAACCTGCTGTTCTTCAAAATCAAGGCATCTCCATTAGTGAGGGGAGGGAGGCCCACGGATGCCCATGCTCATGCATACCCTAGCCTGCTAAGCAACGCCATGTGCTCAGATCTCATCAGGGATGACAGATCCATATTCCTGCAATTTCCTCAGGAACTGGCTGGGAAACTGGCATCATTCATATGGCCATGGCCCCTGGAACATGAATGGAGACCTAGCCAGGAAAGCAGCCTTGCGATGTGCAAGAGTAGAAGCAGTGCCAAAATTCTGCACCTCCCAAGGGCTGGCGTCCCTCAACAGAAAAGTTATCTTTCTTCCTCTACTCTCGATCCAGACAGGAGGCCAGCTCCATTCCCACACCTCTGGCTTAGCCTACACACAAGCATTCTCCAGCAGGCACCTACAGATGCTCTAGGCCTGGTGATGGCCACAAATTCTGAAATCCAACTACAGGGTGCCTGTGGCCAAGCCTATTGCACACTCACCAGGATTTCCCCAGACTCCCAGCTTCACAGGACAGGACATGCCTCTGACACAAGGGCTCTAACACAATTCCAGAAAAACTCTTGTATCCAAAGAAGAGAAAGGATTTACTATAGCTATAGTAACCTCTTCAGCAACAAGAGCTCAGGGACATGGGAATCAATGGTCCTCTTGGACGTCAGACACTCAGAGCCCTCCATTGGGTCAGGAACTGACTGGAAACTCGTTTCCAATTCTCGTACCTCAGTTGCATGTGGGAGAGTCACATGGTGTCAGTGTGTGATGTGAGAGCAAATTAGAAACTCAGCAACGGGAGAGGAATGACTACAAGGGGAGTCGAAGCTATCCATTCAAAGGGGCATGTGGAAAATCGAGGAAGGAGACCTCTACCTTCCCTTCCTTTTGTCCCACACAGGACGCAGGCTCCACCACTAACCTCTGGCTTAGCCTACCCACAAGCGGTCTCCCTGGGTCCCTTCACGTCCCTTAGGTTTGGCGAGACCCACATCATTCTGAACCCAAATTGAGAAGGGCTCAATGCAATATCTCTGTTACCATCCCAAGGACACCACAAAACCCCCAAACTGAAAAAAGAGAAGATTACTCTAAGACTCTGTCTTGGAATAGTCTTCATGCAAACTGTCTTTCGTGAAAAGGACAAAGGGGTGGCAGGGGAGACACACAGTGCTAGAGCTGTTCATGACGCATGCGACTGGAACAATGTTGAGAATGAAGCACCCAGCGCAGGGTCCTATCAACCGGGCTGTATCCGGAAGGAGAAAGGCCTGAGGGCTTCGTCACAGGAGCCCCCTGAGCAACTACACCTGAGAGTCCTGTCAGCAAGAAGCCTGCGTTCCTTCTTTGGGAGCCAGTGATTTCTGCATTGTAATATCTCTGCCACAATTCCCATCAGTTGACGGATGGCAGCAGGGCTGGAGCTGTAGCTATTGGCTTCTGAGGACTCTTGCTCAGGAATCTGCAACGAGGACTTGCTTCCCTAATTCCTGCCAAAGGCTCTTCCAGTGCTGACCCTTCCGGGTTCATACTGCCCATGTGTAAACTGTCTACTTCACAGAACGAAGACCAGTCACTCATCAGGTCAGTGAGGCAAGCTGGCTCCCCTTTACTGTGCATAGCACAGCTTGCCAAGCACCAAGCACCTAGGGACTGAAGGACTTCTTTTCTTTGGTAGAGCAGAGCCTGAGAGCTCTCACTGAGCACAGGAGCACAGTGAGAGTTTGCAGCCTAGCCAGGGGTGCCAGCTGTTGGGTGATGGTTCCATGGGTCGTATGGGAAATGAAAAGGTCTAAAAACAGCAAGGGGAAGGAAGTGGGAGTCAGATGGTCCACAACTCGACATTTCCAGTGGGCGTGGGGATCCACTGGGAAAGAAGATGCCTAGCTTCATTTGCTCTCGGCCCAGAAGAAGGAGTGCTCAGTGCCCAGATCTCTTGCCCAGGCTACATGCCAAACATCCTCTGCCGGTCCCCTCCAAAATACCCTGGGCCTCTCAATGATCACATACTTTTGAAATGCAGTGAATCAACAAAGACAGAGCCCTGTGACAAGACTTCTTCCCCAGTCACAAGGACCGGACCCGACTTCCGGGTGTAAGGCAGAGGATAGGACGCTTGAGACCCTTACTCGGAAGTAACAGTTGTGACAAGAACCCTGTTTCTCTATGAGAGTAAAGAAGTGTCCAGATGATTCAGGATGGCAGGAAGTCCGCAGACCTGGAATGAAGAAAAATGGAAAAGAAAGTGCCCAGCATCAGCTGCTGGCAATCTGGCCTGAAGAAGAAAAAGAAACACAGATGGCTTAGGCAACGCCACCATCTAGTGTCTCTGTGCGGGAGCCTTGTCAGCTGCAGGTCTGCCTTCTTTCAGAAGGACCTGGAGAGACCGGGGAATTGGTCTGCTCTTCTGACTTTTCCCATCATGAAGTGGAGTAGGCAGTGACAGTGCCATATCTGGGAGATTCCCTCAGCTGTGGCGCCAAAGTGTGGAGAGGGGAAGTGGTTCCCTCTTAGTGTCTAGGGATTTGCTGTGCTGACCAGCTTCTGGAGCCTACTGCTCCAGTGTGAACTGTCTGTTTTTCAGAAGGAACACACCTCAATCAGGCAGAGCAAGGAGATGAGCTGCCTCCACTCCAGCCACCCGCCCCCCCACCCCTTGCTTCCAACAGCCAAGCACCAAGCTCAGGAATAGGAGGCTATTCTCCTTTGGGATACCCGATGCTCATGGCTGTTACTGAGCAGGGGACCCAGCTCCCACTGGACGCCCATCCCCGGATGCCTGCTCGGTGAATGCCAGCTCCATGGCACCTAAGGGTGAATGAAGAGGCAGTCAGAAGCACAGGAATGACTTCAGCCAGGACCAAAGGGCGTTCAATATTTCCATGCAATGGGAATGTGATCCATGTGCAATGGAGATGTTTCTCTCCATTCCCCTAGGTCCAGCAAGGAAGCCAGCTCCCCGCTAATACGTCTGGCCCTGCCTTCCAAAAACAGCTCCCAACTGAATTCTTTTGATGTCCTAGGGCTCTGGATGTCCATGTAGTCCTGAAACCAAAAGGCCTGGGCTCCTTTCTCTCCAGAGCCCCCACAGTCATAAGGGCTTGTCCCCTTTGGGCATCTGCAAGCCGGAGATAGCACTCTGAAACACCGAATTTGTATGGAACCCCCGACGATCCTTGATGGATGATAAACCTGTGCAATGAAACTGGATCCACCGAGGCCCAGAGTTCTTCATGTTGAGATGAACTTGACTAGCACAAGCAGGCCGGCTCAGGGATCACAGGGACCATTTGGGGGCTTTTGCTACAGGAGTGTTCCAAAGGATGCTCTGTGGAACCCTGTGAGCAAGAGGCCCACATCCTTCCTTAAGAAGTAGAGGGGAACGTTGGCTTCTGGTATGTTTCTGCCCATCATATCCATCGAGAGGGGCAGCAGAGGTTCTGAGATGCAAAGAGGGTCCTTCCATGTAATGGTCTAGAGGTGGGAACAAGGCCTTGGTGCAGCATCTATTCTAAAGGCTTTCAGTGCACTGACCAGGTCATGGAGCATGCTGCACATGCACAGACTGTCTGTTCTTCTGATTGAGGGTAGCTTCAGCCGTTAGGGGCAGGGTCCATGTGACTACTCATTCCCACGGTACTGTGGCCTTCCCAGCACCAAGGGCTCAAGGACAGGGGGTCAGCTGTCCTCTGGGATATCAGACTCTGCGAGCCCTGCCTTGGCTCAGGAAAGGCTTGGAACTCACCTCCGCTCCAGGGACGTTGGTTGGTGCAGGGGACAGACACAGGGTCTCGCGTGTGAACTGAGACCAAGTTCGGAGAGCAGCAATGGTAGAGAAATGACAATAAGGTGAGTCAAGCCGTGCATTCAAATTGCCATGGTGGAAAACGAGGAAGGAGACCACGACTCTTCCTTCCCCTTGTCCCACACAGGAGGCGGGATCCACCTCGAACCTCTGGCTTAGCCTCCCCACAAGCATTCTCCCTGGCTGCCTGCACACACCCTGGGTTTGGGGAGGGCCACATCATTCTGAAACAAAATTCAGAGGGGACAAATGCAACACCTCTATCACCATCACAAAAACATCACCAAAGCCCCAGGCTGACACACTGTCTCAGAAGAGTTTCCATGCAAACTGTCTTTCCTCAAAAGGGCTCAGGGGTGGCAATGCAGACACATCATTGCCTGCCAGAGTTCTTCACCACACATGACTTGGAGAAAGTTGAGAATGAAGTATCCAGTGCACTCTCCTATCAACCAGCTTGTATTGCGAATAAGAGAGTCCTGTGGGCTAAGGCCAAAAGAGGACTCTGAAGGATTCTACGTGGGAGCTCTGTGAGCAGGAAGCCTGCCTTCTTTCTTGAGGAGGCTCGATTTCTGGTTTGGTCTCTCCCTGCCACTTTTCCCATCAGTTGAGGGAGCCAGCAGTGCTGGAGCTGGAGCTACTAGCTCTGGAGGGCTCTTGCTCAGGAATCTGTAACATGGGCCTGGTTCCCTAATTCCTGGCAAAGGCCCTTCCAATGCCGACCCCCTCCACATTCCTACTGCCCATGAGCAATCTGGCTGCATCCAAGAATGAACGAAAGCAATCATCCGGGTCAGGGAGCCAATCAGGGTCCCCTTCCCGCTCCAGAGCAGAGCAGGCCAAGCACCAGGCACACAGGACATCTTTCTTGTGCCATCTTTCCTTTGGTAGAGCAGAGCCTGAGTGCCCTCACTGAACACAGGAGCAGAGGGGGATTTTGCGGCCTACCCAGCGATGCCAGCTGCATGAGTGTTGGCTCCAGGGGTCCTAAGAGAGACAAACATAAATGGTCAGAAATACAGAAAGGGGAAAGATATGGACACAAGATGGGCTAAAGCTCGACATTTCCAGTGGGAATGGGGATCCACTTGGAAAGAAGATGCCTGGCTTCATTTGCCCTCGGCCCAGAAGGAGGCCAGTTCCCTGCCCAAATCTCTGCCCGGTTACACCCCAAACAACCTCTGCTGGTTGCCTTCCAATGCCCTGGGCATCTGAATGGCCACCTACTTTCGAAACCCAGTGAGTTAATCAAGAAGGAGCCCTGTGGCCAAACATCTGCCAGAACACAAGGACTGGACCAGACCCCCAGGTGGAAAGCAGATGATAGGACTCTTGAGACACTGACCGAGATTGATGGGAGAAAGAACCTTGTTTTTGCAAGAAAGCAAAGATGTGTCAAGATGGATAAGGAGGGCTGGAGTCCTAGAGACCTTGGAGGAAGTGAAATATGGAGAAAGAAGGCCCAGCACCAGCTGCTGGCAATATGGCCCTTAGAAGAGGACACTTCCTTCCTGGATTTCAAACGCTACTGACACAGTGAACCAAGATGTTAGATGAATGAAGCATTGCCCACCGTGTTCCTTGATAAAATGAGTATATGGTACTTCCCTCCAAGATCCGGGCACACGTTTTCAAACACACCCATTTTAGTGAAACAAGATGTTAGTTGAATGATGCAATCTCCACAATGTTGATTAACCGAGTTGAGAATATGGCACTTCCCTTAGCCCTTGCAGGGGACTTAAAAACTCTTTACCTAGTGACACATGAGGGTAGTCGAATGATGATCACAGCCTGGATTCACAGAGTGGAGTGTATGATTCGATGTTCCTTATTCTGTGCATAGGATTCAACAAACTACAAACTTACTGAAACAAGGCGTCAGTTGAATGATGCATTCCCCTCAGGGTTTTTTCATAGAGTTGAATGTATGCCCCTTTGCTCCTAGTTCTGCTCATGGAATTCAACACACTACTAACTGACTGAAACGAGATGTTAGTTCAAAGATGTGTTGTGCACAGTGTTGTTTCACGATTTCAGTGTATTGACGCTCACTTCTAGTTCTGGGCCTGGGATCCAATACACCACTAACTTACTGAAACAAGGTGTCAGTTGAATGATGCATTCCCCACAGTGTTATTTCAGAGTTGAGTGTAGGGCATTTCGGTCCTAGATCTGCGCGTGGTATTCAAAACATGCCTCACTTACTGAGCCAAGATGTTAGTGAATCATGCATGCCCCACAGTGTCGTTTTGCAGAGGTGAGTGCAATTCACTTCGCTCCTAGTTCTTTGGAAAGGATTCAACACACTAGTAACTTAATGAAGGAAGATGTTACTTGAATGATGCATTCCCCACAGTCTTGATTCACACATTTGAGTGCACGGCACTTAGCTCCTTGTTCGGCCCATGGGATTCAATACACTACTAACCTACTGAAACCAGATGTTAGTTGAATGATACTTTCCCATCACTGTTGTTTCACAGAGTTGAGTGTGTGGCAGACCATCGCTCCTAGTTCTGCGCTTTGGATTCCAAACACTGCACCCTTACTGAAACAAGATGTTAGTGAAAGGAGGCATTCCCCACAGTGCTTTTTCAGAGTAGAGGGTGTTGGACCTCGCAGCTGTTGCTGCGCAATGGATTCCATACGCTGCTCATTTCCTGAAACAAGATGTTAGTTAACATCTTGTTAACTAACATTCCCCACAGTGTTGTATCCCAGAGTGGAGTGTATGCTGCTTGGCTTGGGCTTCTGCGAATGGGATGCCACACCCCAAACTTACTGAAAAAAGATGTTAATTGAAGGAGGCATTCCCCACAGTGTTGTTTTACAGAGTTGAGCGTATGGAACTTTGCTCCTATTTCTGCGCATGTTACTCAACAAATTCCTACTTTATTGAAACAGGACGTTAGTTGAATGAGACATTCCCCTCGGTTTTGCTTCACAGAGTTGAGAGTATGGCACTTCCCTGCTGGTTCTGCACATTCGCTTCCACGCACTGCTAACATGCTGAAACAAGGTGTTAGTTGACTGAGGCATTCTCCACACTGCTATTCTACAGAGTGAGGGTATGGCACTTCGCTCCAAGATCTGCGATTTGGATGCCACACACTGCTAACGTGCTGAAACAAGATGTTAGTTGAAGGAGGCCTTCCGCACAGTGTTGTTTCAGAGAGTTAAGTGAATTGCACGTCGCTCCAAGTTCTGCGCATTGGAATCCATACACTGCTGACTTACTGAAACAAGATGTTAGTGAAAGGAGGTATTCCCCACAATATTGTTTCACAGAGTTGAGTGTATGGCACCTCGCTGCTGGTTCTGCGCATTTGATATCCCGCACTACTAACTTGCTGAAACAAGATGTTCGGTAAAGTTGGTTTTCTCCACAGTATTCCATCCCAGAGTTGGGTATATTGCACTTCGCTTCTAGTTCTGTGCATTGGATTCCATCCACTGCTCACTCACTGAAACGAGAAGTTAGTTGAATGAGACATTCCCTACAGTGTTCTTTCACAGAGTGGAGAATACGGCATTCATTGCTAGTTCTGCGCTTTGGATTCCATACACTGCTCAGCTACCGTAACAAGATGTTAGCTGAAGGAGGCATTCCCCACCGTGTATTTTCACAGAGTTCGCTACATGGCACGTCACTGCTAGTTCTACTCATTCCATTCCACACACTATTAACTCACTGAAACAAGAAATTAGTTGAAAGACACACACCCCACAGTGTTTTTTCGCAGAGTTGAGTGTACGGCACTTTGCTCCAAGACCTGCGCGTTGGATCCACACATTGTTAACTTACTGAAACAGAACGTTAGTCGAATGAAGCATGCCCCACAGTGATGTTTCATAGGATTGAACGTATTGCACTTCGCTGGTAGGTCTGCGCATTCACTTTCACACAATGCTAACTTACTGAAACAAGGTGTTATTTCAATGAGGCATTCCCCACAGTGTTGTTTCACAGAGTGGAGTCAATGGCATCTCGCTGCTATTTCTGCGCATTCAGGTTCACACACTGAAAACATACTGAAACAAGATGTTAGCGGAAGGAGGCATTCCCCACAGTGTTGGTTCACAGATTGGAGCGTATGGCACTTCGCAGCTGGTTCTGTGCATTCAATTCCTGACACTGCTCACTTGCTGAAACAAGATGTTAGTTGATTGAGGCATTCCCCACCAGGTTGATTGACAGAGTTGAGTCCATAGTACCTCGCGGCAAGTTCTGTGCATGGGAATCCACACCCTTTTAACTTACTGAAACAAGATCTGAGTTGAATTAGGCATTCCCAACAGTGTTGTTTCGCAGAGTGGAGTGTATGGCACTTTGCTGCTAGTTCGGCGCATTCAGGTCAGGTCAAGATGTTATTTGATTGAGGCATTCTCCACAGGGCTGTTTCACAGCCTAGAGCGTATGGCACTTCTCTGTGAGGTCTGCGCATTCAGTTTCTCAAAATGCTAATTTACCGAAACAAGAGGTTAGTTCAATGAGGCATTCCCCAGTGTTGCTTCCCAGAGTGAAGCACATGGCACCTCACTACTACTCTTGCGCATTTAATTTCACACACTGGTAACTTACTGAAACAAGATATTAGTCGAAGGAGGCGTTTCTCACTGTGTTTTTTCACAGAGATGAGCGCATAACACTTTGCTCCTAGTTCTGCTCATGGGAATTCACACACTCTTATCTCACAGAAACAAGATGGTAGTTGAATTAGGCTTCCCCACAGTGTTGTTTCACAGAGTGGAGCGTATGGCACATCTCTGCTAGTTCTGTGCATTCAGTTTCTCACACTGCTAACTTAGTGAAACAAGATGTTACTTGAAAGAGGCACTCCCCACAGTGTTACTTCACGAACTGAGTGCATGGCACCTCCCCGCCTGTTCTGCGTATTATTTATCACACACCGCTAACTTGCTGAAACAAGCTGTTAGTTGTAGGAGGCCTTCCCCACTGCGTTGTTTCAGGGAGTTGAGTGTATGACACTTCGCTGCTAGGTCTGCACATTCAGTTTCACACAATGCTAACGTACTGAAACAAGAGGTTAGTTCAAAGAGGCATTCCCCAAAGAGTTGTTTCACAGAGTTGTGTGTATGGCACTTCTCTCCAAATCTCGGCGTTGGATTCCACACGCTGCTAACTTACTGAAACATGATGTTAGAGGAAGGAAGCCTTCCACACAGTGTTGTTTCACAGAAATAAGTATATGACACTTCGCTGCTACTTCTGAGAATGGCATTCCGTACACTGCTACCTTACTGAAACAAGAGGTTAGTTCAATGAGGCACTCACCACAGTGTCGTTTCACAGAGTGGGGTGTATAGCACTTTGCGGCAAGTTCTGCGCATTCAGTTCCTCTCACTGCTACCTTACTGAAACAAGATGTTGGTTGATTGGGGCATTCCCCACCGTGTTGTTTCACAGAGTGGAGTGTATCACATTTCGCTACTAGGTCTGTGCATTCAGTTTCACATAATGCTAACTTCCTGAAACATGAGGTTAGTTCAATGAGGCATTCCCAACAGTGTTGTTTCACAGAAGGGATTATATGGCACTTTGCTGCTAGTTCTGCGCATTCAGTTCCTCACACTTCTAACTTCGTGACACATGATGTTAGAGGAATGAGGCCTTCCACACAGTGCTCTTTCACCGAACTGAGTATACGACACTTCGCTGCTAGTTCTGTGAATTGGATTCCGTAGACTGCTACCTTACTGAAACAAGAGGTTAGGTGAATGAGGCACCCGCCACCATGTTGTTTCACAGAGTTGAGTGCATGGAACCTCGCTTCCTCTTGTGCGCACTATTTATCACACACTGCTAACTTGCTGAACCAGGCTGTTACTTGCAGGAGGACTTCCGCACTGCGTTGATTCACAGGAGTGTACGGCACTTACTGCTAGGTCTGTGCATTCAGTTTCGCACAATGGTAACTTACTGAAACAAGACGTTAGTTCAATGAGGCATTCCCCACAGTGTTGTTTCACAGAGTTGTGTGTATGGCACTTCGCTCCAAGATCTGTGCATTGGAATGCAAACGCTGCTAACTTACTGAAACATGATGTTGGAGGAATGAGGCTTTCCACACATTTTTTGTTTCACATACTTGAGTTTTTGGCATTGCGCTGCTAGTTGTGCATATTGGATTCCGTACAGTGCTTCCTTACTGAAACAAGAGTTTAGTTGAATGAGGCACTCGCCTGTGTTGTTTCACAGAGTGGAGTGTTTGGCACTTTGCGGCAAGTTCTGCGCATTCAGTTTCTCTCACTGCTAACTTACTGAAACAAGATTATACTTGATTGGGGCATTCCCCACAGTGTTGTTTCACAGAATCGAGTGTATGGCACGTCGCTTCCTGTTCTGCGCAATCAGCTCCTCACACTGCTTTCTTACTGAAACAAGATGTTACTCGAAAGAGGCACTCCCCCATTGTCATTTCACAGAGGGGAGTGCATGGCACCTCGCTGTCTGCTCTGTGAATTATTCTTCATACACTTCTTACTTGCTGTAAGAGGCTGTTACTTGCAGGACGTCTTCCGCACAGCATTGTTTCAAAGAGCTGAATATATGGCACTACTCGCCTAGGATTCCATACGATGGTAACTTACTGAAACAAGATGTTATTTAATGGAGGCAATGAGGCATTCCCCACAGTGTTGTTTCACAGAGTGGAGTGTATGGCACTTTACGGCAAGTTCTGTGCATTCAGTTTCCCTCACTGCTAAGTTACTGAAACAAGATGTTAGCTGATTGGGGCATTCCCCACCGTGTTGTTTCACAGAGTGGAGTGTATCACATTTCGCTACTAGGTCTGCGCATTCAGTTTCACATAATGCTAACTTCCTTAAACATGAGGTTAGTTCAATGAGGCATTCCTAACAGTGTTGTTTCACAGAAGGGATTATATGGCACTTTGCTGCTAGTTCTGCGCATTCAGTTCCTCACACTGCTAACTTCGTGAAACATGATATTAGAGGAATGAGGTCTTCCACACAGTGCTCTTTCACGGAACTGAGTATATGACACTTCGCTGCTAGTTCTGTGAATTGGATTCCGTAGACTGCTACCGTACTGAAACAAGAGGTTAGGTGAATGAGGCACTCGCCACCATGTTGTTTCACAGAGTGGAGTGTATGGCACTTTACGGCAAGTTCTGCGCATTCAGTTTCCCTCACTGCTAAGTTACTGAAACAAGATGTTAGTTGAATGAGGCATTTCCCACAGCGATGTTTCACAGAGTGGAGTATAAAGTATATAAGTGGCACTTTCCTGCTAGTTCTGCGCATTCAGTTCCAAACACTGCTACTTACTGAAACAAGAGGTTAGTTGATTGGGATATTCCCCACGGTGTTGTTTCACAGATTTGTCGGTATGGCACTTCGCTCGAAGATCTGTGCATTGGATTCCACAGGCTGCTAACTTACTGAAACATGATGTTAGAGGAATAAGACCTTCCACAGAGTTTTACTTCACAGAACTGAGTATACGACACTTCGCTGCTAATTTTGCGAATTGGATTCACTACACTGCTACCTTACTGAAACGAGGATAGTTCAATGTGGCACACGCCACAGTGTTATTTCACAGAGAGGAGTGTATGGCACGTAGCTTCCAGTTCTGCGCATTCAGTTCCTAACACTGCTAACTTACTGAAACAAGATGTTAGTTGATCGATGCATTCCCCACAGTCTTGTTTCACAGAGTGGAGTCTATGGCACTTTGCTCTAAGGTCTGCGCCTTCAGCTCCTCACAGTGCTAACTTACTGAAACAAGATGTTACTTGAAAGAGGCACTCCCCACAGGGTTATTTCACACAGCTGAGTGCATGGAACCTCGCTTCCTCTTGTGGGCATTATTTATCACACACTGCTAACTTGCTGAACCAAGCTGTTACTTTCAGGAGGCCTTCCGCACTGCGTTCTTTCACAGGAGTGTACGACACTTACTGCTAGGTCTGTGCATTCAGTTTCCCACAGTGCTACCTTACTGAAACAAGACGTTAGTTCAATGAGGCATTCCCCACAGTGTTGTTTCACAGAGTTGTGTGTATGGCACTTCGCTCCAAGATCTGTGCATTGAATTCCACACGCTGCTAACTTACTGAAACATGATGCTGGAGGACTGAATCCTTTCACAAATTGTTGTTTCACATAGTTGAGTATACGGCACTGCGCTGCTAGTTCTGCATATTGGATTCAGTACAGTGCTACTTTACTGAAACAAGACGATAGGTCAATGAGGCACACGCCACAGTGTTGTTTCACAGAGTGGAGTGTATGGCATTTCACTGCTAGTTCTGTGCATTCAGATCCTCTCACTACTAACTTACTGAAACAAGATTATAGTTGATTGGGGCATGCCCCACAGTGATGTTTCACAGAGTGGAGTGTACAGCACTTCACTTCCTGTTATGCACAATCAGCTCCTCACACTGCTTTCTTACTGAAACAAGATGTTACTCGAAAGAGGCACTCCCCCATTGTCATTCCACAGAGGGGAGTGCATGGCACCTCGCTGTCTGCTCTGTGCATTATTCTTCACACACTGCTTACCAGCTGAAAGAGGCTGTTGCTTGCAGGACGTCTTCCGCACAGCTTTGTTTCACAGAGCTGAATATATGGCACTACTTGCCTAGGATTCCATACTATGGTAACTTACTGAAACAAGATGTTATTTAATGGAGGCAATGAGGCATTCCCCAGTGTTGTTTCACAGAGTGGAGTGTATGGCACTTTACGGCAAGTTCTGTACATTCAGTTTCCCTCACTGCTAAGTTACTGAAACAAGATGTTAGCTGATCGGGGCATTCCCCACCGTGTTGTTTCACAGAGTGGAGTGTATCACATTTCGCTACTAGGTCTGTGCATTCAGTTTCACATAATGCTAAATTTCTGAAACATGAGGATAGTTCAATGAGGCATTCCCAACAGTGTTGTTTCACAGAAGGGATTATATGGCACTTTGCTGCTAGTTCTGCGCATTCAGTTCCTCACACTGCTAACTTTGTGAAACATGATATTAGAGGAATGAGGCCTTCCACACAGTGCTCTTTCACCGAACTGAGTATACGACACTTCGCTGCTAGTTCTGTGAATTGGATTCCGTAGACTGCTACCGTACTGAAACAAGAGGTTAGGTGAATGAGGCACTCGCCACCATGTTGTTTCAGAGTGGAGTGTATGGCACTTCGCTTCCTCTTTTGTGCATTCCGTTTCTTTCACTGCTCACTTACTGAAACAAGATGTTACTTGTAATAGGCACCCCCCACAGTCTTCTTTTACAGAGTTGAGTGCATGGTACCTCGCTTCCTCTTGTGCGCATTATTAATCACGCACCACTAACTTGCTGAACCAAGATGTTCGTTGCAGTAGGCCTTCCGCACTGTATTGTTTCACAGAGGAGTGTGCGGCACTTATCGCTAGGTCTGAGCATTCAGCTTCGAACAATGGTAACTTACTGAAACAAGACGTTAGTTCAATGAGGCATTCCCCACAGTGCTATTTCACAGAGTTGTGTGTATGGCCTTTAGCTTCAAGATCCGTGCGGTGTATTCCACAGGCTGCTAACTTACTGAAACATGATATAAGGGAAGTGAGGCCTTCCAAATAGTGTTGCTTCACAGAGTTGAGTCTAGGACACTGGGCTGCTAGTTGTGCATATTGGATTCAGTACAGTGCTACCTTACTGAAGCAAGAGGTTCGTTCAATGAGGCACACGCCACAGTGTTGTTTCACAGAGTGGAGTGTATGGCACTTTACGGCAAGATGTTACTTGAAGGAGGCACTCCCCACAGTGTTATTTCACAGAGTTGAGTGCATGGCACCTCCCTGCCTGTTGTACGCATATTTATCACACACCGCTAACTTGCTGAAACAAGACGTTAGCTGCAGGGGGCCTTCCACGCTGCATTGTTTCACAGAGTGGAGTGTGTGAACTTCGCTGCTCAGTCTGCGCATTCGGTTTCACACAATTCCGACTTACTGAAACAAGCGTTTAGTTCAATGAGGCATTCCCCACAACGTTGTTTCACAGAGTTGTGTTTATGTCACTTTGCTCCATGATCTGTGGGTTGGATTCCACACGCTTACTTACTGAAACATGATGTTAGAGGAAGGAGGCATTCCACACAGTGCTGTTTCACAGAACTGAGTACAAGACACTTCCCTGCTAGTTCTGCGAATTGGATTCCGTAGACTGCTACCTTACTGAAACAAGAGGTTAGTTCAATGAGGCACTCCCCACAGTGTTGTTCAACAGAGTGGAGTGTATGGCACTTTGCTGCTATTTGTACGCATTTAGTTCCCCTCACTACTAACTTACTGAAACAAGATGTTAGTTGATTGGGGCCTTCCAGAGTGTAGTTTCACAGAATGGAGTGTATGGCACTTCGATTCCTGTTCTGCGCATTCAGCTCCTCACAGTGCTAACTTACTGAAACAAGATGTTACTTGAAAGAGGCACTCCCCACAGGGTTATTTCACAGAGTTGAGTGCATGGGACCTCGCTGTCTGTTGTGTGTACTATTTATCACACACCGCTAACTTGCTGAACCAAGCTGTTACTTGCAGGAGGCCTTCCGCACTGCGTTGTTTCACAGAGTGTAGTGTTCGAAACTTCACTGCTAGATCTCGGCATTTGGTTTCACGCAATGCTAACTTACTGATACAAGTTGTTATTTAACGGAGGCATTCACCACCGTGTTGTTTCACAGAGTGGTGTGTATGACACTTCGCAACTAGGTCTCTGCATTCAGTTTCACATAATGCTAGCTTACTGAAGCAAGACGTTACTTATATGAAGCACACGCCACAGTGTTGTTTCACAGAGTGGAGTGTATGGCTCGTTGCAGCAAGCTCTGAGCATTCAGTTTCTCTCACTGCTAACTTACTGAAACAAGATGTTAGTTGATTAGGGGATAACACAAAGTGTTGTTTCACAGAATGGAGTACATGGCACTTTGCTGCTAGTTCTGCGCCTTCCGCTCCTCACGGTGCTAACTTACTGAAACAAGATGTTAGTTGATTAGGGGATAACACAAAGTGTTGTTTCACAGAATGGAGTATATGGCACTTTGCTGCTAGTTCTGTGCCTTCAGCTCCTCCCGGTGCTAACTTACTGAAACAAGATATTACTTGAAAGAGGCACTGCCCATAGTGTTATTTCACAGAGTTGAGTGCATGGTACCTCGCTTCCTGCTGTGCGCATTATGTATCACACACCGCTAACTTGCTGAACCAAGTTGTTACTTGCAGGAGGCCTTCCGCACTGCGTTGTTTCACAGAGAGGAATGTACGGCACTTACTGCTATGTCTGTGCATTCAGTTTCGCAGAATGGTAACTTACTGAAACAAGAAGTTAGTTCAATGAGGCATTCCCCCAGTGTGGTTTCAGAGAGTTGTGTGTATGGCACTTCGCTCCAAGATCTGTGCATTGGATTCCACAGGCTGCTAACTTACCGAAACATGATATTAGGGAAATGAGGCCTTCCAAATAGTGTTGCTTCACAGAGTTGAGTATAGAACACTGGGCTGCTAGTTGTGCATATTGGATGCCGTACAGTGCTACCTTACTGAAGCAAGAGGTTAGTTCAATGAGGTACATGCCACAGTGCTGTTTCACAGAGTGGAGTGTATGGCACTTTATGGCAAGTTCTGCACATTCAGTTTCTCTCACTGCTAACTTACTGAAACAAGATGTTAGTTGATTGGGGCATTCCCCACAGTGTTATTTCACAGAGTTGAGTGCATGGCACCTCGCTGTCTGTTCTGCGAATTATTTTTCACCCACCGCTATCTTGCTGAAAGAATCTGTTACTTGCAGGACGCCTTCCGCACTGCATTGTTTCACAGAGCTGAATGTATGGCACTACTCGCCTAGGATTCCATACAATGCTGACTTACTGAAACATGATGTTATTTAATAGAGGCATTCACCACTGTGTTGTTTCACAAAGTGGAGTGTATGCTACCTCGCTGCTGGTTCTTCACAGTTAATTTCACTCGCTGCTAAAATACTGAAACAAGATGTTAGATGAATGAGGTTTTCCACACCGTGTTGTTTCCCTGAGGTGAGTGTATGGCACTTCGCTGCTAGTTCTGTGCATGGGAATCCACACCCACTTAACCTACTAAAACAAGATATTTGTTGAATTAGGCATTCCCCACTGTGTTGTTTCACAGAGTGGAGTGTATGACACTTTGCTGCTAGTTCTGCGCATTCAGGTCCTCACACTGCTAACTTGTTGAAACAAGATGTTAGTTGATTGAGGCATTCCCCACCAGGCTATTTCAGAGCCTGTAGTATACGGCACTTCGCTGCTAGTTCTGCGTGTTCGGTTCCTCACACTACTCACTTGCTGAAACAAGATGTTAGTTGGTTGAGGCATTCTCCAGCGTGTTGTTTTACAGAGTTGAATCCATAGCACTTCGTTGCTAGTTCTGTGCATGAGAATCCACACCCTCTTAACTTACTGAAACAAGATGTTAGTTGAATTAAGCATTCCCCACAGTGTTGTTTCACAGAGTGGAGTGTGTGGCACTTGGCTGCTAATTCTAGGCATTTGGTTCCTCACACTGCTAACTTGCTAAACAAGATGTTCCTTGAATGAGTCATTCCGCACAGTGTTGTTTCGTAGAGTTAAATAAGTGCAATTAACTCCAAGACTTGCGTGTTGGATTCCCACACTGCTAACTTACTGAAACAGAACGTTAGTCGAATGAGGCATTCCCCACAGTGCTGTTTCACACAATTGAGCGTATTGCATTCGCTGCTAGGTCTGCACATTCAATTTCATCGATTGCTAACTTACTGAATGAAACAAGAGAATAGTTGAAAGAGGCATTCCCCACAGTGTTGTTTCACAGCCTGGAGCGTATGGCACCATGCTGCTAGTTCTGCGCATTCAATTTCACATAGTGCTAACTTTCTGAAACGAGATATTAGTTGGTTTGAGCATGCCCCACCGTGTTGTTTCTCAGAGTTGAGTGTACGGCACTTCGCTGCCAGGTCTGCGCATTCCGTTTCACACACTGCTAACTGGTTGTAACAAGATGTTAGTGGAAAGAGGCCTTCTCCACAATGTTCTTTCATAGCGTTGAGTGTATGGCATTTAGCCTAGAATTCTGTGCTTGGATTCCACACAGTGCTCACTTAGTGAAACAAGATGCTAGTTGAAAGAGTTAGTCCCCACTGTTTTGTTTCACAGAATCTACCATATGGCACCTCGCTGCTCGTTCTGCGCATTTTATATCACACACTGCTAACTTGCTGAAACAAGATGTCAGTTGAAGGAGGCCTTCTGCACAGTGTTGTTTCAAAGAGTGAAGTGAATTGCACTTCGCTCCCAGTTCTGCACATTGGTTACTGCCCACTGCTAACTTACTGAAACAAGAGATTAGTTGAAGGAGGCATTCCCTTCCGTGTTATTTCACAGAGTTGAGTGTACGGCACTTCGCTGCTGGTTCTTCGCGTTCAATTCCTCACACTGCTATCGTGGTGAAACAAGATGTTAGCTGAGGGAAGCATTCCCCACAGGGCTGTTTCACAGAGTTGCGTGTATGGCACCTCACTGCTAGTTCTGTGCAATTTATATCACACACTGCTAACTTGCTGAAGCAAGTTGTTGGTTGAAGGAGGCGTTCTGCACTGTGTTGTTTCACAGAGTTTAGTGGATGGCACTTTGCTCCAAGATCTGTGTGTTGGATTCCATACGCTGCTAAAATACTGAAACAAGATGTTAGATGAATGAGGCTTTCCACACGGTGTTGCTTCACAGAATTGAGTATATGGCACTAAACTGCTACTTCTGTGCATTGTGTACAACACTGTGTGGAAGGCCTCATTCCTCTAACATCATGTTTCAGTAAGTTAGCAGCGTGTGGAATCCAACGAACAGATCTTGGAGTGAAGTGCCATACACTCAACTCTGTGAAACAACGCAGTGTGGAAGGCCTCCTGCAGCCAACAGCTTGTTTCAGCAAGTTAGCTGTGTGTGTTATAAAATGCACAGAACCAGCAACGAAGTGCCATACTCTCAACTCTGTGAATGGACACTGTGGGGAATGCCTCAATCATCTAATATCTTGTTTCAGGAAGTTAGCCCTGTGAGGACTGAATGTGCAGAACTAGCATAAATTGCCATACGCTCCACCCTGCGCAACAACACTGTCGGGAATGGCTCCTTCAACTAATCTCTTGTTTCAATAAGTTATCAGTGTGTGAAATTGCGCAGAACTAGTCGTGAGCTACCATACGCTTCGCTCTGAGAAACAACACGGTGGGGGAATGCCTCTTTCAACTAACGCCTGTTTCAGTAGGTTAGCATTTTGTGAAACTGAATGCGCGGACCTTGGAGCGAAGTGTCATACACTCAACTCTGTGAAACAACACTGTGGGGAATGTCTTTTTCAAATAATATCTAGTTTCAGTAAGTTAGCAGTGTGAGGAACTGAACGCGAAGAACTACCAGCGAAGTGCCATATGCTCCAGGCTGTGAAACAACCCTGTGGGGAATGCTTCAACCAACTAACATCTTGTTTCAGCAAGTTAGCAATGTGAGGACCTGAATGCACCCAACCAACAGAGGGGTGCCATACGCTCCACTCTGTGAAACAAAACTGTGTGGAAGCCTAATTCAACTACCATCTTGTTTCTGTGAGATAAGAGTGTGTGTATTCTCATGAGCAGAACAAGGAGCAAAGTGCTATGCACTCATCTCTGTGAAACAACACTGTGGGGATTGCCTTGTTCAACTAATATCTTGTTTTAGTAAGTTACCAGTGTCTGAAATTAAATGCGCAGAAGTAGTAGCGAGGTGCCATACGCTTCACTCTGGGAAGCAATACTGTGGGGAATGCCTCATTGAACAAACCTCTTGTTTCGGTAAATTAGCATTGTGAGAAACTGAATGCGCAGACCTCGCAGAGAAGTGCCACAAACTCAACTCTGTGACACAACACGGTGGAAAATGGCTCTTTCGCGTAACATGTATTTTCAGTAAGTTAGCAGTGTGAGGAACTGAACGCACAGAACAAGCAGCAAAGTGCCATAGGTTCCAGGCTCTGAAATAGCCTTGTGCGGAATGCCTCAATCAACTAACATCTTGTTTCAGCAAGTGAGCAGTGTGAGGACCTGAATGCGCAGAACTAGCAGCAAAGTGTCATACACTCCACTCTGCGAAACAACACTGTTGGGAATGCCTAACAACTAACATCTTGTTTTAGTAAGCTAAGAGGGTGTGGATTCCCATGCACAGAACTTGCCGCGAAGTGCTATGGACTCAACTCTGTGAATCAACACGGTGGGGAATGCCTCAATCAACTAACATCTTGTTTCAGCAAGTTAGCAGTGTCAGGAACTGATTGCACAGACCCAGCAGCGAAGTGACAACGCTCCAATCTGTGAAGCAACACTGTGGGGAATGCCTCCTTCAACTAATATCTTGTTTCAGTAAGTTATCAGTGTGTGAAACTGAATGTGCAGAAATGGCAGCTAAGCGCCATACGCTCCAGGGTGTGAAACAACCTGGTGGGGAATGCCTCTTTCAACTAACATCTTTTTTCTGTAAATTAAGAGCGTGTGGTTTCCCGTGAGCAGAAGTAGGAGCCAAGTACTATGCACTCATCTCTGTGAAACAACACTGTAGCGAATGGCTCCTTCAACTAATATCTTGTTTCAATAAGGTATCAATGTTTGAAATTGAATGCGCAGAACTAGTAGCGAGGTACCATACTCTTCACTCTTTGAAACAGCAGTGTAGGGAATGGCTCATTGAACGAACCCCTTGTTTCAGTAAGTTAGCATTGTACGAAACTGAATGCGCAGAACCGGCAGCGAGATGCCATTGACTCCACTCTGTGAAACAACACTGTGGGGAATGCCTCATTGAACTAACACCTTGTTTCAGTAAGTTAGCATTGTGTGAAACTGCATGCGCAGACCTAGTAGAGAAGTGTCATACACTGCTCTCTGTGAAACAACACAGTGGTGAATGCCTGCGTTAGAACATCGTCTTTCTGTAAGTTAGCAGTTTGAGGCACTAAATGCGTAGAACTAGCAGCAAAGTGCCATATACTCCACTCTGTGAAACAACACTGTGTGTTATCCCCTAATCAACTAACATCTTGTTTCAGTAAGTTAGCAGTGAGAGAAACTGAATGTGCAGAACTTGCTGCAACGTGCCTTACACTCCACGCTGTGAAACAACACTGTGGGGAGTGCCTCTTTCAAGTAACATCTTGTTTCAGTAAGTTAACACTGTGAGTTGTTGAAGGCGCAGAAGTAGCAGCAAACTGCCATATACTCCACTCTGTGAAACAACACTGTGGGGAATGCCTCGATCAACTAACATTTTGTTTCTGTAAGTTAGGAGTGTTAGGAACTGAATGCACAGAAACAGAGGCGAAGTGTCATACACTCTTCTGTGAAACAACACTGTGGCCTGTGTCTCATTGAACTAACCTCTTGTTGCAGTAAATTAGCACTGTACGGAATCCATTTCGCAGAACTAGCAGTGAAGTGTTGAATACTCAATTCTGTGAAAGAGCACAGTGTGGAAGGCCTCATTCCTCTAATATCATGTTTCAGTAGGTTAGCAGGGTGTGCATTCCAATGCACAGGTCTTGGAGCGAAGTGCCATATACACAACTCTGAGAAACAACACTGTGGGGAATGCCTCATTCCTCTATCCTCTTGTTTCAGTCAGGGAGGTGCTATGCACTCAACTCGGTGAAATAACACTGTGGGGAGTGCCTCCTTCAAGTAACATCTTGTTTCACTAAGTTAGCATTGTGAGGAACTGAATGCGCAGAACTAGCAGCAAAGTGCCATATAATCGCTTCTGTGAAACAACACTGTTGGGAATGCCTCATTGAACTACCCTCTTGTTTCAGTAAGTTAGCATTATGTGAAACTGAATGCGCAGACCTAGTAGCGAAGTGTCATACACTCCACTCTGAAACAACACAGTGGTGAATGCCTCCATTAAATAACATCTTGTTTCAGTAAATTAGCAGTTTGAGGAAATAATTGGGCAGAAATAGCAGCAAAGTGCCATATCCTCCACTCTGTGAATCAACACAGTGCGGAAGGCCTCCAGCAGCGAACATATTGGTACAGCAAGTTAGCGGTGTATGATAAATAATGTGCAAAAGAGGAAGCGAGGTACCATGCACTCAACTCTGTAAAATAAGACTGTGGGGAGTGCCTCTTTCAAGTAACATCTTGTTTCAGTAAGTTAGCACTGTGAGGAGCTGAAGGCGCAGAACTAGCAGCAAAGTGGCATATACTCCATTCTGTGACACAACACCTTGGGGAATGCCTCGATCAACTAACATTTTGTTTCTGTAAGTTAGCAATGTTAGGAACTGAATACGCACAACTGGAAGCTAAGTGAAATAAACTCCTCTCTGTGAAACAACACTGTGGTGTGTGCCTCACTGAACAAACCTCTTGTTGCAGTAAGGTAGCAGTGTACGGAATCCAATTCGCCGAACTAGCAGCGAAGGGTCATATACTCAGCGCATTGAAACAGTACTGTCTGGAAGGCCTCCTTCCTCTAACATCATGTTTGAGTAAGTTAGCAGCTTGTGGAATCCACCGCACGGATCTTGAAGCGAAAGGCCATACACACAACTCTGTGAAACAACACTTGTGGGGAAAGCCTAATTGAACTAACCTCTTGTTTCAGTAAGCTAGCATTATGTGAAACTGAATGCAGAGACCTAGTAGCGAAGTGTCATAAACTCCACTCTGTGAAACAACACAGTGAAGAATGCCTCCATTAAATAACATCTTGTTTCAGTAAGTCAGCATTGTATGGAATCCTAGGGGAGTAGTGCTATACATTCAGCTCTCTGAAACAACGCAGTACGGAAGACGTCCTGCAAGTAACAACTTCTTTCCGCAAGTTAGAGGTGTGTAAAGGATAATGTCCAGAGTAGAGAGCGAGGTGCCATGCACTCACTTCTGAGAAATAACACAGGGAAGAGTGCATCTTTCGAGTAACATCTTGTTTCAGTAAGATAGCAGTGTGAGGAGCTGATTGCACAGAACAGGAAGCAACGTGTCATACACTCCATTCTGTGAAACAACACTGTGGGCAATGCCACAATCAAGTATAAACTTGTGTCAGTAAGTTAGCAGTGAGAGGAACTGAATGCTCAGAGCTTGCCGCAAAGTGCTATACACTCCACTCTGTGAAACAACACTGTGGCGTGTGCCTCATTGAAGTAACGTCTTGCTTCAGTAAGCTAGCATTATGTGAAACTGAATGCAGAGACCTAGTTGCGAAGTGTCATACACACCACTCTGTGAAACAACACAGTGGTGAATGCCTCCGTTAAATAACAACTTGTATCAGTAAGATAGCATTGCGTGAAACCAAATGCCGAGATCTAGCAGCGAAGTTTCGAACACTACACTCTGTGAAACAACGCAGTGCGGAAGGCCTCCTGCAAGTAACAGCTTGGTTCAGCAAGTTAGCGGTGTGTGATAAATAGTACACACAACAGACAGCGAGGTCCCATGCACTCAACTCTGTGAAATAACCCTGTGGGGAGTGCCTCTTTCAAGTAACATCTTGTTTCAGTAAGTTAGCACTGTGAGGAGCTGAATGCGCAGAACAGGAATCGAAGTGCCATACACTCCATTCTGTGAAACTACACTCTGGAAGGCCCCAATCAACTAACATCTTGTTTCAGTAAGTTAGTAGTGAGGGGAACTAAATGCGTACAAATAGCAGCAAAGTGCCATACACTCCACTCTGTTGAACAACACTGTGGGGAGTGCCTCATTGAACTAACCTCTTGTTTCAGTAAGGTAGCAGTCTACGGAATCCAATTCGCAGAACTAGCAGCGAAGTGTCTTGTACTCAGTTCTGTGAAACAGCACGGTGTGAAAGGTCTCCTTTCTCTAACGTCATGTTTCAGTAAGTTAGCAGCCTGTGGAATCCAACCCACAGGTCATGGAGCGAAGTGACATAAACACAACTCTGTGAAACAACGTTGTGGGGAATGCCTCATTGAACTAAACCCTTGTTTCAGTAAGTCAGCATTGTGTGAAACCGAATGTGCAGACCTAGCAGCGAAGTTCATACACTCCATTCTGTGAAACAATGCAGCGCGGAAGGCCCCCTGCAGCTAACATCTTGTTTCAGCAAGTTAGCGGTGTGTGATAAATATGCGCACAACAGGCAGGGAGGTGCCATGCACTCAACTCTGTGAAATAACACTGTGGGGAGTGCCTCCTTCAAGTAACATCTTGCCGTAAAGTGCCATACACTCCACTCTGTGAAACAACACTGTGGCGTGTGCCTCATTGAACGAACCTCTTGCTTCAGTAAGGTAGCACTGTACTGAATCCAATATGCACAACTAGCAGCCCAGTGTCCTAGACTCAACTCTGTGAAGCAACACTATTTGGAAGGCCTCACTTCCCTTATATCATGTTTCAGTAAGTTAGCAGCCTGTGGAATCCACCGCACGGATCTTGAAGCGAAAGGCCATACACACAACTCTGAGAAACAACACTGTGGGGAATGCCTCATTGAACTACCCTCTCGTTTCAGTAAGCTAGCATTATGTGAAACTGAATGCAGAGACCTAGTAGCGAAGTGTCATACACTCCACTCTGTGAAACAACACAGTGGTGAATGCCTCCATTAAATAACATCTGTTTTCAGTAAGTTAGCATTGTATGGAATCCTAGGCGAGTAGTGCCATACATTCAGCTCTGTGAAACAACGCAGTACGGAAGACGTCCTGCAAGTAACAGCTTCTTTCCACAAGTTAGTGATGTGTGAAGAATAATGCCCAGAGTAGACAGCGAGGTGCCATGCACTCACCTCTGTGAAATAACACTGGGGAGAGTGCCTCTTTCGAGTAACATCTTGTTTCAGTAAGATAGCAGTGTGAGGAACTGATTGGGCAGAACAGGAAGCGAAGTGCCATACACTCGATTCTGTGAAACAACACTGTGGGGAATGCCCCAATCAAGTATAATCTTGTTTCAGTAAGTTAGCAGTGAGAGAAACTGAATGCGCAGAACTTGCCGCAAAGTGCCAAACACTCCACTCTGTGAAACAACACAGGCGAGTGCCTCATTCAACTAAACTCTTGTTTCAGTAAGGAAGCACTGTACGGAATCCAATATGCACAACTAGCAGCGCAATGCCAAAAACTCAACTATGTGAAACAAAAATGTGTGGAAAGCCTCATTCCTCCAACATCATGTTTCAGAAAGTTAGCAGCGTGTGCATTCCAATGCACAGATCTTGGAGCTAAGTGCCATACACACAACTCTGTGAAAGAACACTGTGGGGAATGCCTCATTGAACCAACGTCTTGTTTCAGTAAGTTACCATTGTGCGAAACTGAATGCACAGACCTAGCGGTAAGTGCCGCACACTCCTCTGTGAAACAATACAGTGCGATAGGCCTACTGCAACTAACATCTTGGTTCAGCAAGTTAGCGGTGCGTGATTAATAATGCGCACAAGAGGAAGCGAGGTACTATGCACTCAACTCTGTGAAAGAAGACTGTGGGGAGTGCCTCTTACAAGTAACATCTTGTTTCAGTAAGTGAGCAGTGAAAGAAACGGAATGCACAAAAGAGGAAGCGAAGTGCCATACACTCCACTCTGAAACAACACGGTGGCGAGTGCCTCATTCACCTAAACTCTTGTTTCAGTACGGTAGCAGTCTACGGAATCCAATTCACAGAACTAGCAGCGAAGTGTCGTATACTCAGTTCGGTGAAGGAGCACTGTGTGGAAGGCCTCATTCCTCTAATATCATGTTTCACGAAGTTAGCAGTGTGAGGAACTGAATGCGCAGAACTAGCAGCAAAGTGCCATATAATCCCTTCTGTGAAACAACACTGTTGGGAATGCCTCATTGAACTAACCTCATGTTTCAGGAAGTTAGCATTATGTGAAACTGAATGCGCAGACCTAGTAGCGAAATGTGATACACTCCACTCTGTGAAACAACACGGTGGGGAATGCCCCGATCAGCTAACATCTTGTTTCAGTAACTTAGCAGTGAGGGAAACTGAATGCACAGAACTTGCCGTAAAGTGTCATATACTCCACTCTGTGAAACAACACTGGGGAATGCCTCATTGCCTCCATTAAATAACATCTTGTTTCAGTAAGTTACCATAGTATGGAATCTTAGGCGAGTAGTGCCATATATTCACCTCTGTGAAACAAAGCTGTGCGGAAGACGTCCTGCAAGCAACAGCCTCTTTCAGCAAGTAAGCAGTGTGTGAAGAATAATGCACAGAGCAGACAGCGAGGTGCCATGCACTCCCCTCTGTGAAATGACAATGGGGGAGTGCCTCTTTCGAGTAACATCTTTCAGTAAGAAAGCAGTGTGAGGAGCTGATTGCGCATAACAGGAAGTGAAGTGCCGTACACTCTACTCTGTGAAACATCACTGTGGGGCATGCCCCAATCAACTATAATCTTGTTTCAGTAAGTTAGTAGTGAGAGGATCTGAATGCACAGAACTAGCAGCGAAATGCCATACACTCCACTCTGTGAAACAACACTGTGGCGTGTGCCTCATTGAACTATCCTCTTGTTTCAGTAAAGTAGCACTGTACTGAATCCAATATGCAGAACTAGCAGCGCAGTGCCGTATACTCAACTATGTGAAACAACAATTTGTGAAAGGATTCAATCCTCCAGCATCATGTTTCAGTAAGTTAGCAGCGTGTGGAATCCAATGCACAGATCTTGGAGCGAAGTGCCATACACACAACTGCGTGAAACAACACTGTGGGGAATGCCTCATTGAACTAACGTCTTGTTTCAGTAAGGTAGCACTGTGGGAAACTGAATGCACAGACCTAGCAGTAAGTGCCGTACACTCCTGTGAAAGAACGCAGTGCGGAAGGCCTCCTGCAAGTAACAGCTTGGTTCAGCAAGTTAGCAGTGTGTGATAAATAATGCCCACAAGAGGAAGCGAGGTTCCATAAACTCAACTCTGTGAAATAACCCTGTGGGGAGTGCCTCTTTCAAGTAACATCTTGTTTCAGTAAGTTAGCACTGTGAGGGGCTGAAGGCGCAGACCTAGCAGCAAAGTGCCATAGACTCCACTCTGTGAAACAAGACTGTGGGGAATGCATCGATCAACTAACATCTTGTTTCAGTAAGTTAGCAGTGTTAGGAACTGAATGCGCAGAACTGGAAGCTACGTGCCATACACTCCTCTCTGTGAAATAACACTGTGGCGTGTGCCACATTGAACTATCCTCTTGTTTCAGTAAGGTAGCAGTGTAGTGAATCCAATTCGCAAAATTAGCAGCGAAGTGTCGTATACTCAGTTCTGTGAAGTAAAACTCTGTGGAAGGTCTTATTCCTCTAACATCATGTTTCAGTAAGTTAG
Organism: Paguma larvata; assembly: GCA_030068075.1. Classification (NCBI taxonomy): domain Eukaryota; kingdom Metazoa; phylum Chordata; class Mammalia; order Carnivora; family Viverridae; genus Paguma; species Paguma larvata. Next base: position 264,738 of record JAINVK010000273.1, read on the forward strand.
CAGCCTGTGGAATCCAACGCACAGATCTTCGAGCGAAGTGCCATACCGACAAATCTGTGAAACAACACCGTGGGGAATGTCCCAATCAACTAACCTCTTGTTTCAGTAAGTAGCAGTGTTTGGACTGAATGCGCAGAACTAGCAGGAAAGTGCCACTTATATACTTTATACTCCACTCTGTGAAACATCGCTGTGGGAAATGCCTCATTAAACTAACATCTTGTTTCAGTAAGTTAGCAGTGTGGGGAGCTGAATGCACAGAACAGGAATCGAAGTGCCATACACTCCATTCTGTGAAACTACACTGTGGGGAATGCCCCAATCAACTAACATCTTGTTTCAGTAAGTTAGCAGTGAGAGGAACTGAATGCGCAGAACTTGCCGGAATGCGCTATACACTCCACTCTGTGAAACGACACTGTGGGGAGTGCCTCACTGAACTAACCTCTTGTTTCAGTAAGGTAACAGTCTACGGAATCCAATTCGCAGAACTAAACAGGGAAGCGTCGTGTACTCAATTCTGTGAAACAGCACGGTGTGGAAGGCCTCCTTTCTCTAACGTCATGTTTCAGTAAGTTAGCAGCCTGTGGAATCCAACTCACAGATCACGGAGCGAAGTTACATAAACACAACTCTGTGAAACAACGTTGTGGGGAATGCCTCATTGAACTAAACCCTTGTTTCAGTAAGTCAGCATTGTGTGAAACCTAATGCGCAGACCTAGCAGTGAAGTTCATACACTCCACTCTGTAAAACAATGCAGCGCGGAAGACCCCCTGCAGCTAACATCTTGTTTCAGCAAGTTAGTGGTGTGTGATAAATAATACGCAGAACAGGCGGGGAGGTGCCATGCACTCAATTCGTGAAGTAACACTGTGGGGAGTGCCTCTTTCAAGTAACATCTTGTTTCACTAAGTTAGCAGTGTGAGAAACTGAATGCACAGAACTAGCAGAGATCTGCCATAAGCTCCACTCTGTGAACCAACACTGTGGCGAATGCCTCATTGAACTAAAACCTTGTGTCATTTAGGTCGCAAAGTTAGGAACTCAGCGCAGAAAAAGCAGCAACGTGCTATATACTTCACTCTGTGAACTAAAACTCTGGCGAGTGCCTCATTGAACTAACGTCTTGTTTCAGTTAGGTAGCATGGTTAGGAACTGAATACGCAGAACTAGCAGCAAAGTGCCATACACTCCACCCTGTGAAACAACACTGGGGCGACTGCCTCTCTGAAGTAACCTCTTGTTTCAGTAAGGTAGCAGTGTACAGTATCCAATTCGCAGAACTAGCAGCTAAGTGTCCTATACTCAATGCTGTGAAACAACACTGTGTGGAAGGCCTCATTCCTCTAACATCTTGTTTCAGTAAGTTACCAGCGTGTGAAACTGAATGGGCAGAAGTAGCAGCAAAGAGCCATACGCTTTACTCTGTGAAACAACACAGTGGCGAGTGCCTCATTGAACTAACCTCTTGTTTCACTTAGGTAGCACGGTTAACAACTGAATGGGCAGAATTAGCAGCAAAGAGCCATACGCCTTTCTCTGTGAAACAACACAGTGGCGAGTGCCTCACTGAACTAACCTCTTGTTTCACTTAGGTAGCACGGTTAAAAACTGAATGCCTAGAACTAGCAGCAAAGAGCCATACGCTTTACTCTGTGAAACAACACAGTGGCGAGTGCCTCACTGAACTAACCTCTTGTTTCATTTAGGTAGCACGGTTAAAACCTGAATGCCTAGAACTAGCAGCAAAGAGCCATACGCTTTACTCTGTGAAACAACACAGTGGCGAATGCCTCACTGAACTAACCTCTTGTTTCATTTAGGTAGCACTGTTAGGAACTGAATGTGCAGAACAGGGAGCAAAGTGCTACATACTCCACTCTGTGAAGCAACACTGTGACGAGTGCCTCATTGAACTAACCTCTTGTTTCATTCAGGTAGCAGTGTTAGGAACTGAATGCGCAAAACTAGAAGCAAAGACCCCTACACTCCACTCTGTGAAGGAACACTGTGCCGAGTGCCTCATTGAACTAACCTCTTGTCTCATTTAGGTAGCAGGGTTAGGAACTGAATGCGCAAAACTAGAAGCAAAGAGCCCTATCTCCACTCTGTGAAGCAACACTTTGGCGAGTCCCTCATTGAGCTATCATCTTGTTTCATTTAGTTAGCAGGGTTAGAAACTGAATGCGTAGAAATAGCAGCAACGTGCGATACACTCCACTCTGTGAACCAACACTGTGGCGAGTGCCTCATTGAACTAACCTCGTTTCACTTAGGTAGCACAGTGAAAACCTGAATGAGCAGAACTAGCAGCAAGGAGCCATACGCTTTACTCTGTGAAACAACACAGTGGCGAGTGCCTCACTGAACTAACCTCTTCTTTCATTTAGGTAGCACGGTTAAAACCTGAATGTGTAGAACTAGCAGCAAAGAGCCATACGTTTTACTCTGGGAAACAACACTGTGGCGAGTGCCTCACTGAACTAACCTCTTGTTTCACTTAGGTAGCACGGTTAAAAACTGAATGCGCAGAACTAGCAGCAAAGAGGCATATGTTTTACTCTGTGAAACAACACTGTGTCGAGTGCCTCACTGAACAAACCTCTTGTTTCATTTAGGTAGCACGGTTAAAACCTGAATGCGCAGAACTAGCAGCAAAGAGCCATACCCTTTACTCTGTGAACCAACACTGTGGCGAGTGCCTCATTGAACTAACCTCTTGTTTCATTTAGGTAGCGCCGTGAAGAACAGAATGCGAAGACCAGGCAGCAAAGTGCTACATACTCCACTCTGTGAAGCAACACTGTGACGAGTGCCTCATTGAACTAACCTCTTGTTTCATTTAGGTAGCAGTGTTAGCAACTGAATGCGCAAAACTAGAAGCAAAGAGCCCTACACTCCACTCTGTGAAGAAACACTGTGCCGAGTGCCTCATTGAACTAACCTCTTGTTTCATATAGGTATCAGGGTTAGGAACTGAATGCGCAAAACTAGAAGCAAAAAGCCCTACTCTCCACTCTGTGAAGCAACATTTTGGCGAGTGCCTCATTGAGCTATCATCTTGTTGCATTTATGTAGCAGGGTGAGGAACTGAATGCGTAGAAATAGCAGCAACGTGCGATAGACTCCACTCTGTGAACCAAAACTGTGGCAAATGCCTCATTGAACTAAACCCTTGTGTCATTTAGGTAGCACGGTTAGGAACTGAGCGCAGAAAAAGCAGCAACGTGCTATATACTTCACTTTGTGAACTAAAACTGTGGCGAGTGCCTCATTGAACTAACGTCTTGTTTCAGTTAGGTAGCATGGTTCGGAACTGAATACGCAGAACTAGCAGCAAAGTGCCATAAACTCCACCCTGTGAAACAACACTGGGGCGACTGCCTCTCTGAAGTAACCTCTTGTTTCAGTAAGGTAGCAGTGTACAGTATCCAATTCGCAGAACTAGCAGCTAAGTGTCCTATACTCAGTGCTGTGAAACAACACTGTGTGGAAGGCCTCATTCCTCTAACATCTTGTTTCAGTAAGTTACCAGCATGTGAAACTGAATGGGCAGAACTAGCAGCAAAGAGCCATACGCTTTACTCTGTGAAACAACGCAGTGGCGAGTGACTCACTGAACTAACCTCTTGTTTCATTTAGGTAGCACGGTTAAAAACTGAATGCGCAGAACTAGCAGCAAAGAGCCATACTCTTTACTCTGTGAAACAACACAGTGGCGAGTGCCTCACTGAACTAACCCCTTGTTTCACTTAGGTAGCACGGTTAAGAATTGAATGCGCAGAACAGGCAGCAAAGTGCTGTATACTCCACTCTGTGAAGCAACACTGTGCCCAGTGCCTCACTGAAGTAACTTCTTGTTTCATTTAGGTAGCACGGTCAAAAACTGAATGCGCAGAACTAGCAGCAAAGAGCCATACGCTTTACTCTGTGAAACAACACAGTGGCGAGTGCCTCACTGAACTAACCTCTTGTTTCATTTAGGTAGCACGGTTAAAACCTGAATGCCTAGAACTAGCAGCAAAGAGCCATACGCTTTACTCTGTGAAACAACACAGTGGCGAATGCCTCACTGAACTAACCTCTTGTTTCATTTAGGTAGCAGGGTTAGGAACTGAATGCACAGAACAGGCAGGAAAGTGCTAGATACTCCACTCTGTGAAGCAACACTGTGCCGAGTGCCTCATTGAACTAACCTCTTGTTTCATTTAGGTAGCAGGGTTAGTAACTGAATGCGCAAAACTAGAAGCAAAGAGCCCTACACTCCACTCTGTGAAGCAACACTTTGGCGATTGCCTCATTGAACTAACATCTTGTTTCATTTAGGTAGCAGGGTTAGGAACTAAATGCGCAGAACTAGCACGAAAGTGCCGAACACTCCGGTCTGTGAAACCACACTGGGGCGAGTGCCTCCCTGATGTAACCTTTGTTTCAGAAAGGTAGCAGTTTCAGAAATCCAACTCGCAGAACTGGCAGCGGAGTGTTGTATATTCAAATCTGTGAAACAACACTGAGTGGAAGGCCTCCTTCCTCTAACCTGATTCAGTACGTTTGCAGCGTATGGAATCCAATGCACAGATGTTGGAGCGAAGTGCCATACGCTCAACTCTGTTAAACAACGCAGTGCAGAACGCCTCTTTCAACGGACAGCTTCTTTCAGCAAGTGAGCGGTATGAGATATAGAAAGCGCAGAACTGGTAGCTACGTTGAATGCACTCAACTTTGTGCAATAACACTGTGGGGAATTCCTCTTTCAAGATACATCTTGTTTCAGTAGTTAGCAGTGTGAGCAGCTGAATGCCTAGAACTAGCAGCAACATGCCATACACTCAACTCTGTGAAGCAACACTTTGGCGAGTGCCTCATTGAACTAACGTCTTGTTTCAGTTAGGTAGCACGGTTAGGAACTGAATGCGCAGAACAGGCAGCAAAGTGCCATACAGTCACCTCAGTGAAGCAACACCGTGTCGAGTGCCTCATTGAACTAACGTCTTGTTTCAGTTAGGTAGCACGGTTAGGAACTGCATGCGCAGAACAGGCAGCAAAGTGCCATACACTCCGGTCTGTGAAACAACACTGGGGCGAGTGCCTCTCTGAAGTAACCCCTTGTTTCAGTAAGATAGCAGTGTACGGTGTCCAATTCGCAGAACCAGCAGCAAAGTGTCGTATACTGAATTCTGTGAAACAACACTGAGTGGCAGGCCTCATTCCTCTAACATCATGTTTCCGTAAGTTAGCAGTGTGTGGAACCGAATGCGCAGACCTAGCAGCACAGTGCCATACACTCAACTCTGGCAAACAACGCAGTACGGAAGGCCTCCTGCAACTAACAGCTTTTTTCAGCAAGCTAGAGTAGTGTGATATAGAATTAGCAGAACAGGCAACGTGGTGCCATGCACTCATCTTGTGAAATAACCTTGTGGGGAGGGCCTCTTTCAAGGAACATCTTGTTTCAGCAAGTTAGCAATCTGTGAAACTGAATGCACAGACCTATTTGCGAAGTGCCATACACTCCACTCAGTGAGACAACACTGTGGGGAATGCCTCGATCAACTAACGGCTTGTTTCAACAAGTTAGCGGTGTGTGATCCAGAATGCGCAGAACAAGCAGCGAGGTGCCATGCACTCATCTCTGTGAAATCACCCTGTGGGGAGTGCCTCTTTCAAGGAACATCTTGTTTCAGTAAGTTAGTAGTGTGAGGAGCTGAAAGCGCCGATCAGGAAGCGAAGTGCCATACACTCCACTCTGTGAGACAACGCTGTGGGGAATGCCTCGATCAACTAATATCTTGTTTCAGTAAGTTAGCAGTGAGAGGAACTGAATGTGCAGAACTAGCAGCAAAGTGCCATACACTCCACTCTGTGAAGCAACACTAAGGGGAATGCCTCATTGAACTAATCGCTTGTTTCAGTAAGTTAGCATTGTGTGAAACTGAAAGCGCAGACCTAGTAGCGAAGTGCCATACACTCAACTCTGTGAAACAACACAGAGCGGAAGGCCTCCTGCAACTAACAGCTTCTTTCAGCAAGTAAGCGGTGTGTGATATAGAAAGCGCAGAACAGTTAGCGAGGTGGCATGCACTCAACTCTGTGCAATAACACTGTGGGGAACTCCTCTTTCAAGTTACATCTTGTTTCAGTAAGTTAGCAGTGTGAGCAGCTGAATGCGCAGAACTAGCAGCAACGTGCTATATACTCCACTCTGTGAACCAATACTGTGGGGAATGCCTCATTGAACTCACGTCTTGTTACAGTAAGGTAGCAGTGTACGGAATCCAATATGCAGGACTCGAAGCGAAGTGTCGTATACTCATTTCTGTGAAACAACACTGCGTGGAAGTCCTCCTTCCTCTAACATCATGTTTCAGTAAGTTAGCAGCGTGTGTAATCCAACACACAGATCTTGGAGCGAAGTGCCATACACACAACTCTGTGAAACAGCACTGTGGGGAATGCCTCATTGAACTAACCTCTTGTTCAGTAAGTTAGCACTGTGTGAAACCGAATGCGCAGACCTAGTAGCGAAGTCTCATACATTCAACTCTGTGAAACAACACCGTGCCGAAGGCCTCCTGCAACTAACAGCTTGTTTCAGCAAGTTAGCGGTGTGTGATATAGAATGCGCAGAACAGGCGGCGAGGTGCCATGCACTGAATTCTTTGAAATAACACTGTGGGGAGTGCTTCTTTCAAGTAACATCTTGTTTCATTAAGTTAGCAGTGTGAGGAACTGAATGCACAGAACTAGCAGCAACGTGCCATATACTCCACTCCGTGAAACCACACTGTGGGGAATGCCTCAACCAACTAATATCTTGTTTCATTAAGTTAGCGGTGTGTGAAATTGAATGTGTAGAACTAGTAGGGAGGTACTTACACTTCACTCTGAGAAACAACACTGAGGGGAATGCCTCATTGAACTAATCTCTTGTGTCAGTAAGTTAGCATTGCGTGAACCTGAATGCGCAGATTGCAGCGAAGTACCATACACTAACTCTGTGAAACAACACTGTGGGGATTGCCTCTTTCAACTAACATTTGTTTCAGTATGGGAGCTGTGTAACTGATTGCACAGGACTAACAGCGAAGTGCCATACTCTCAGCTCTGTGAATCGACACTGTGGGAAATGCCTCAGTCATCTAACATCTTGTATAAGCAAGATAGCTGTGTGAGGAACTGAACGCGCAGAACTAGCGTAAAATGCCATACGCTCCACTCTGTAGAACAACACTGTGGGGAATGCCTAATTCAACTAATATCTTCTTTCAGTAAGTTATCAGTGTGTGAAATTGAATGCGTAGAACTAGTAGCGAGCTGCCATACGATCCACTCTGAAACGGCACTGTGCAGAATGTCTAATTCAACTAACATCTTGTTTCAGTGAGTTAAGAGGATGTGGATTCCCATGCACAGAACTAGCAACAACGTGTTATGCACACTCAACTCTGTGAAACAACATAGTGGTGAATGCCTCCATTAACTTACATCTTGTTTCAGTAAGTGAGCATTGTATGGAATCCTAAGGGAGAAGTGCCATACATACAGCTCTGTGAAACAACACTGTGGGGAAAGCCTGTTTCAAATAACATCTTGTTTCAGTAAGTTAGCAGGGTACCGAATCCAATATACAGAACTAGAAGCTTAGTGCCCTATACTCAACTCTGTGAAAGAACTCTGTGTGGAAAGCCTCAATCAACTAACATCTTCCTTCAGCAAGTTAGCAGTGTGAGGAACTGAACGCGCGGAACTAGGAGCAAAGTGCCATACGCTCCAGGCTGGGAAATAATATTGGGGGAAAGCCTCCATCAACTGACATCTTGTTTCAGCAAGTTAGCAGAGTGAAGAACTGAATGCGCAGAACTAGGAGCAAAGTGCTATGCACTCATCTCTGTTAAACAATACTGTGAGGAATGCCTCAACCAACTATTATCTTGTTTCAGTAAGTAATCAATGTGTGAAATTCAATGCGCAGCATTAGTAGCGAGGTACCATATACTTCACTCTGTGAAACAATACTGTGGGGAAAGCCTCATTGAACTAAGCTCTTGTTACAGTAATTTAGCATTGCGTGAAACTGAATGCGCAGACCTCGGAGACAAGTGCCTAACACAAAGTCTGTGAAACAACACTGTGGAGCATGCTTCTTTCAACTAAAATCTTGTGCCAGTAAGTTAGCAGTGTGAGGAACTGAATGAGCAGAACTAGCAGCGAAGTGCTATATGATCCAGGCTGTGAAACAATACTGTGGGGAATGCCTCAATCAGCTAACATCTTGTTTCAGCAAGTTAGCAGTGTGAGGAACTGAATGCGCAGAACTAGCAGCCAAGTGCCATACACTCCACAACACTGTGAAACAACAGTGTGGGGAATACCTAATTCAACTAACATCTTGTTTCTGTAAGTTAAGAGAGTGTGTGGATTCCCGTGAGCAGAACTAGGAGGAAAGTGTGGTGCACTCATCTCTGTGAAACAACACTGTGGGCAATGTCTCAATCAACTAGTAACTTGTTTCAGTAAGTTATCAGTGTGTGAAATTGAATGCGCAGAACTAGTAGCGTGGTTCCATAGGCTCCACTCTGTGAGACAAAACTGTAGGAAAGTTTCATTGGAGTAACCTCTTGTTTCAGTAATTTATCAGTGTGTGAAATTGAATGCACGGAACTAGTCGCGAGCTACCATATGCTTCACTCTGTGAAACAACACTGTGGGGAATGTCTCGTTCAAATAACATCTAGTTTCAGTAAGATAGCAGTGTGAGGAACTGAACGTGCAGAACTAGCAGCGAAGTGCAATACGCTCCAGGCTGTGAAACAACACTGTGGGGAATGCCTCAACCAACTAACATCTTGTTTCAGCCAGTTAGCAGTGTGAGGCACTGAATGCACAGAACTAGCAGAGAAGTGCCATACGCTCCACTCTGAAACAACACTGTGGGGAAGCCTAATTCAACTAGCATCTTGTTTCTGTAAGTTAAGAGTGTGTGGATTCCCATGATCAGAACTAGGAGCAAAGTACTATGCACTCATCTCTGTGAAACAACACTGTGGGGAATGCTTCCTTCAACTAATATCTTGTTTCAGTAAGTTACCAGTGTGTGAAATTGAATGCTCAGTACTAGTAGCGAATTGTCATAAGCTTCACTCTGTGAAACAACACCTTGGGGAATGTCTCATTGAACGAACCTCTTGTTTCTGTAAATTAGCATTGTGAGAAACTGATTGCGCAGACCTCGCAGCGAAGTGCCACACACTCAACTCTGTGAAACAACACTGTGGAAATGTCTCTTTCGCGTAACATCTAGTTTCGGTAAGTTAGCAGTGTGAGGACCTGAATGCACAGAACTAGCCGCGAAGTGCCATATGCTCCAATCTGTGAAGCAACACTGTCGGGAATGCCCCATTGAATAAACATCTTGTTTCATTAAGTTAAGAGGGTGTGGATTCCCATGCACAGAACTAGCAGCGAGGTGCTATGGACTCAACTCTGTGAATCAACACGGTGGGGAATGCCTCAATCAACTAACATCTTATTTCAGCAAGTCAGCGGTGTGAGGAACTGAATGCGCAGAACTAGCAGTGAAGTGCCATACGCTCCAGGCTGTGAAACAACCCTGTAGGGAATGCCTCTTTCAACTATCCTCTTGTTTCAGTAAGTTAGCATTGTATGAAATTGAATGCGCAGACCTAGCAGCGAAGTGCAACAGACTCAGTTCTGTGAATCAGCACTGTGGGGAATGCCTCATTTGACTAACGTTCTGTTTCATTAAGGTAGCAGTGTGTGGATCCAACGCGCACGTCTTGGAGAGAATTGCACTTACTCAACTCTTGAAACAACACTGTGTGGAATGCCTCTTTCAATAACATCTTGTGACAGTAAGTTAGCAGTGTGAGGACCTAAATGTAGTGTGGGATATCAAACGTGCAGAACCAGCAGCGAGGTGCCATACACTCAACTCTTTGAAACAATATTGTGGGGAATACCTCCCTTCACTAACATCTTGTTTCAGTAAGTCAGCAGTGTATGGATTCCAATGGACAGAAGGAGCGAAGTGCAATTCACTTAACTCTTTGAAACAACACTGTGCGGAAGGCCTCCTTCAACCAACATCTTGTTTCAGCAAGTTAGCAGTGTGTGGAATTCAAATCGCAGATCTTGGAGCGAAGTGCCATACCTTCAACTCTGTAAAATAACACTGTGCGGAGTGCCTCAATCAACTAACACCTTGTTTCAGCATGTTAGCAGTGTGTGGAAGTGAATGTGCAGAACTAGCAGCGAAGTGCCGTACTCTCGACTCTGTGAAGCAAAACCGAGGGGAATGTCTCATTCAACTAACGTCCTGTTTCAATAAAGTAGGAATTTGTTGAGTGACATTCACAGAAATAGGAGCAAAGTGCCATACGCTCAACTCTGTAAAACAACACTGTGGGGAATGCCTCCTTCAATTAACATCTTTTTTCAGTAAGTTCGGGGTGTGGCATCCCATGCGCAGAACCCGAAGCCAAGTACCATTCACTCAACTCTGGGATACAACGCTGTGGAGAATATTAGTTAACAAGACATCTTGTTTCAGGAAATGAGCAGTGGATGGAATCCATTGCGCAGCAATAGCTGCGAGGTCCAACACCCTCTACACTGAAAAAGCACTGTGGGGAATGCCTCCTTTCACTAACATTTTGTTTCAGTAAGTGAGCAGTGTTTGAAATCCATAGCGCAGAACTAGGAGTGATGGTCTGCCACACACTCAACTCTGTGAAACAACACTGTGAGGAATGCATCATTCAACGAACATCTTGGTTCAGGAAGTGAGGAGTGGTTTGAATCCCATTCGCAGAAGTAGGAGCGGAGTGCAATGCACTCAATTGTGTCAAACAACACTGTTGGGAATGCATCAATCAACTGACACCTTGTTTCAGAGTGAGTAGTTTATTGAATCCCATGCATCCCATGCCCAGCACTAGGAGCATAGTGCAATACACTGAACCTAGTGAAACAACAATCTTCGGAACACATTATTGAACAAGCATCTCGTTTCAGTAGGTCCGAAGTGTTGAATCAATCTCATGCGCAGAAACACAAGCTAACTGCAATGCACTCAATTCCGGTAACCAACACTGCGGGGTATGCATCATTCAATCAACATCTTCTTTCAGTAAGTTCAATTCCAGGCACAGAACTAGGAGCGAAGTGCCATACACTCAACTCTGTGAAACAAGATTGATGGGAAAGTATCACTCAACTAACATCTGGTTTCAGTAAGTTAGTGGTGTATTGAATCCCATGCGCCGAACAAGGAGCTAAGTGCCGCGCACTCAAATCTGTGAATCAAGACTGTAGGGAATGCATCATTCAAGTACCATCTTCCTTCATTAAGTTACTAGTGTGTTGAATCCTTTCCAAAGAACTAGGAGCAAAGTGAAATGCACTCAACTCTGCAAAACAACACTGTGGGGAATGCATGATTCACTAACATCTTGGCTCAGTAAGTGAGGAGTGTTTTGAATACCACGTGCAGAACTAGGACCAAAGTGCCATACACTCAACTCTGTGAAATAACACTGTGGGGAATGCATGATTCACTAACATCTTGGCTCAGTAAGTGAGGAGTGTTTTGAATACCACGTGCAGAACTAGGACCAAAGTGCCATACACTCAACTCTGTGAAATAACACTGTGGGGAATGCATCATTCAACTGACACCTTGTTTCAGTAAGTTAGTGATGTATTGGATCCCAGGCCCAGAACTAGAAGCGAGCGTCAATACCCTGAAATCGTGAAACAACACTGTGCAGAACACATCTTTGAATTAACATCTCGTTTCAGTCAGTTAGTAGTGTGTTGAAATCCATGAGCAGAGCTAGGAGCAAAGTGCCATACATTCAACTCTATGAGAAAACACTCAGGGGAATGCATCATTCAACTGATACCTTGTTTCAGTAAGTTAGTAGTTTGTTGAATCCCATGCACAGAACTAGGAACAACGTGTCATACACTCCACTCTGTGAAACCACACTGTGATCATCATTTGACTACCCTCATGTGTCACTAGGTGAAGAGTTTTTAAATCCCCTGCAAGGACTAAGGGAAATGCCATATTCTCAACTCTGTTCATCAACATTGTGGAGATTGCATCATTCAACTAACATCTTGTTTCGCTAAAATGAATGTGTTTGAAAATGTGTGCCCGGATCTTGGAGGGAAGTACCATATACTCGTTTTGTCAAAGAACACGGTGGGCAATGCTTCATTCATCTGACGCCTTGGTTCACTGTGTTAGTAGCGTTTGAAATCCAGGAAGGAGGTGTCCTCTTCTAAGGGCCAGATTGCCAGCAGCTGGTGCTGGGCCTCCCTTCTCCATATTTCACTTCCTCCAAGGTCTCTAGGACTCCAGCCCTCCTTATCCATCTTGACACATCTTTGATTTCTTGCATAACAAGGTTCTTTCTCCCATCCATCTCGGTCAGTGTCTCAAGAGTCCTATCATCTGCCTTCCACCTGGGGGTCTGGTCCAGTCCTTGTTTTCTGGGAGAGGTTTGGCCACAGGGCTCCTTCTTCATTAACTCACTGGGTTTCAAAATTACGTGGCCATTCAGATGCCCAGGGCATTGGAAGGCAACCAGCGGAGGTTGTTTGGGGTGTAACCGGGCAGAGATTTGGGAGGGGAGCTGGCCTCCTTCTGGGCCGAGGGCAAATGAAGCCAGGCATCTTCGTTCCAAGTGGATCCCCATTCCCACTGGAAATGTCGAGCTTTAGCCCATCTCGTGCCCATATCTTTCCCCTTTCTGTATTTCTGACCATTTATGTTTGTCTCTCTTAGGACTCCTGGAGTCATCACTCACGCAGCTGGCATCGCTGGGTAGGCTGCAAAATCCCCCTCTGCTCCTGGTTCAGTGAGGGTGCTTAACTCTGCTCTACTCTAGGAAAGATGACCCAAGAAAGATGTCCCTGTGTGCCTGGTGCTTCGCCTGCTCTGCTCTGGAGCGTGTGGGGGACCCTGATTGGTTCCCTGACCTGGATGATTGCTTTCCTTCATTCTGGAATGCAGCCAGATTGCACATGGGCAGTAGGCATGAGGAGGGCGTCGGCATTGGAAGAGCCTTTGCCAGGAATTAGGGAAGCAAGCGCTTGTTACAGATTCCTGAGCAAGAGCCCTCCAAAGCTAGTAGCTCCAGCTCCAGCACTGCTGGCTCCCTCGACTGATGGGAAAAGTGGCAGGGAGAGACCAAGCCAGAAATTGAGCCTCCTCAAGAAAGATGGCACGCTTCCTGCTCACAGAGTTCCCACGTAGAATCCTTCAGAGTGCTCTTTTGGCCTTAACCCACAGGACTCTCTTATTCGCAATACAAGCTGGTTGATACGAGAGTGCACTGCATACTTCATTCTCCAAGTCATGTGTGATGAAGAACTCTGGCAGGCAATGGTGTGCCTGCATTGCCACCCCTGAGCCCTTTTGAGGAAAGACAGTTTGCATGGAAACTCTTCTGAGACAGTGTGTCAGCCTGGGGCTTTGGTGGTGTTTTTGTGATGGTGATAGAGGTGTTGCATTTGTCCCCTCTGAATTTTGTTTCAGAATGATGTGGCCCTCCCCAAACCCAGGGTGTGTGCAGGCAGCCAGGGAGAATGCTTGTGGGGAGGCTAAGCCAGAGTTTTGAGGTGGATCCCGCCTCCTGTGTGGGACAAGGGGAAGGAAGAGTCGTGGTCTCCTTGTTTCCCCCATGGCAAATTGAATGCACGGCTTGACTCACCTTATTGTCATTTCTCTACCATTGCTGCTCTCCGAACTTCGTCTCAGTTCACACGCGAGACCCTGTGTCTGTTCCCTGCACCAACAAACATCCCTGGAGCGGAGGTGAGTTCCAAGCCTTTCCTGGGCCAAGGCAGGGCTCGCAGAGTCTGATATCCCAGAGGACAGCTGACCTCCTGTCCATGAGCCCTTGGTGCTGGGAAGGCCACAGTACCGTGGCAATGAGTAGTCACATGGACCCTGCCCCTAACGGCTGGAGCTACCCTCAATCGGAAGAACAGACAGTCTGTGCATGTGCAGCATGCTCCATGACCTGATCAGTGCGCTGAAAGCCTTTAGAATATATGCTGCACCAAGGCATCGTTCCCACCTCTAGACCATTACATGGAAGGACCCTCTTTGCATCTCAGAACCTCTGCTGCCCCTCTCGATGAATACGATGGACAGAAACACACCAGAAGTCAACATTCCCCTCTATTTCTTAAGGAAGGATGTGGGCCTCTGGCTCACAGGGCTCCACAGAGCATCCTTTGGAACACTCCTGTAGCAAAAGCCTCCAAATGGTCCCTGTGATCCCTGAGCTGGCCTGCTTGTGAATACATTGTGCTAGTCAAGTTCATCTCAACATGAAAAACTCTGGGCTTCGGTGGATCCAGTTTCATAGCACAGGTTTATCATCCATCAAGGATCGTCATGGGGTCCATACAAATTCAACCTTTCAGAGTGCTATCTCCGGCTTGCAGATGCCCAAAGGGGACAAGCCCTTAAGACTGTGGGAAAGCTGGAGAGAAAGGAGCCCAGGCCTTTTGGTTTCAGGACTACATGGACATTCAGAGCACTAGGACATCAAAAGGAGTCCAGTCGAGAGCTGTTTTTGGCCAGGCAGGGCCAGACGTATTAGCGGGGAGCTGGCTTCCTTGCTGGACCTAGGGGAATTGAGAGAAACATCTCCATTGCACATGGATCACATTCCCATTGCATGGAAATATTGAACGCCCTTTGGTCCTGGCTGAAGTCATTCCTGTGCTTCTGACTGCCTCTTCATTCACCCTTAGGTGCCATGGAGCTGGCATTCACCGAGCAAGCATCCGGGGATGGGCGTCCAGTGGGAGCTGGGTCCCCTGCTCAGTAACAGCCATGAGCATCGGGTATCCCAAAGGAGAATAGCCTCCTATTCCTGAGCTTGGTGCTTGGCTGTTGGAAGCAAGGGGTGGGGAGGGGGGCGGGTGGCTGGAGTGGAGGCAGCTCATCTCCTTGCTCTGCCTGATTGAGGTGTGTTCCTTCTGAAAAACAGACAGTTCACACTGGAGCAGTAGGCTCCAGAAGCTGGTCAGCACAGAAAAGCCCTAGACACTAAGAGGGAACCACTTCCCCTCTCCACACTTTGGCGCCACAGCTGAGGGAAGCTCCCAGATATGGCACTGTCTCGGCCTACTCCACTTCATGATGGGAAAAGTCAGAAGAGCAGACCAATTCCCAATGCTCTCCAGGTCCTTCTGAAAGAAGGCAGATCTGCTGCTGACAAGGCTCCCGCACAGAGACACTAGATGGCGCCGATGCCTAAGCTATCTGTGTTCTTTTTCTTCTTCAGGCCAGATTGCTGGCAGCTGAAGCTGGGCAATTCCTTTTCCATATTTTCCTTCAATCCAGACATGCAGAACTCCTGCCATCCTGAATCATCGGGACACATCTTTACTCTCATATAGAAACAGGGTTCTTGTCACAACTGTTACTTCAGAGTAACGTACTCAAGAGTCCTATCTGAAGAGAGCGGTTTTCAGTTTCTTGTCCTAAGTGACAGCCCTGCATTAGTTTGAAGCCAGTTCTCTCTTCTGCTAAACATAGAGGGGTACTGTGTTAGAGGTAGTGTGCCCAGACTTCGGCTTACTGTGAACCTTGTTAAGGGTTATCATTGCTGAGAATTCTGTTTTGATTGCTGTTTGCTGTGAACACTGTGAAACTTTTGTTGGGGTGCTGTGAGGCCTGTTTCGTTTGCTATGTATTAGACTAAGTTGCTGTATGTTAAATCTTGTTAGGCATTAGAGTTAGAGACTTAGGAATGCACTAGACTCCTGACCCATTTGCTGTGATTGCTGTGAACCCTGTTTGCTGTGTTCGAGAATTGCCATGTTGTGAAAGTATAGTGCTGTTAGGGCTAAGGCCACTCCATTTTGGTTAAAGTTCCATCTTAGAGTAGTTCTGGGCCCCGAGTTCCAGGAAAACGAGTCACCCTGGACTCTGACCCGGGTTCCGGGAAACAGAGTAGCCAAAAGGCCAGACCCAGATTAGCAGACCCTGTCACCACCCCGGGTGGGACTGGACCCTGATTAGCAGACTCTGCCTCCACCTTGAGTTCCAGGGAAACCACAGGAAGTCAGATTCCTAGAATAGCCCCTAGCAAAACTAATCAGTGTCCAGCCCACACACGCTGACCATTTGATTCTGCGCGGGACCCCCAAGCTAAGCCAATCCATAGCTAGTCCGCACCCGCCAAGTATGAAATACTCAATGAGAAACTAGCCCGCGAAATCCAATCCATCAATTCAAAGGATCCCCATTCCCACCCAAAAAGTGTACTCAAACCCTGATAAAAAGCCTGTGTAAACCTGGCTCAGGGCTCTTGCCACTGCACCGCTGCGTCGGGAGGTGCAAGAGTCCGAGCTTGAGCTTTGAATAAAGACCCTTTGCGTTTGCATCAGTCCCGGCTCCCCAGCGGTCTTCTTGGGATCCAGAATTTGGGCACAAAAATTGGTGCGTTGGCCGGAAATCCCCGAGACCCCCAGGGACCCCAGAACTGAAAGGTGCTGCACCGGTCAATGAGTCTGTGTTTTGTTGTCCTGTGTGTCTGTGCTGTTTGATGAGTCTGTGCTCCTCAAGTGAGCCTATGAAAGTGAAAAGGGAGCTCCCGTGGTATCTGGGCCAGCAAAAGACCTAAGCGGACGTGCTGTTTGGTCGCTGGCGAAGGAGTTCTGGGTGACGTCCTGAACCCCCTTCTGGAGGGTAGTCCCCGTTCTTCAGGAGAGGACAAACCCCCTGTCGGTAAGTCCTCATTCTTCAGGAGAGGACAAACCCCCTGTCTGTAAGTCCTGGTTCTTCAGGAGAGGACAAACCCCCTGTCGGTAAGTCCTCATTCTTAAGGAGAAGACAAACCCCCTGTCTGAAAGTCCTCGTTCATCAAGAGAGGACAAACCCCTTGTCTGAAAGTCCTCGTTCTTCAGGAGACGACAAACCCCTTATCTGTAAAAGTCCTCGTTCTTCAGGAGAGGACAAACTGCTTATCTGGGAAAGCCCTCATGCTTCCCGAGAGAAGCAGAACAGGGCACTCATAGACTATCGCCCCTCAGATCACTTTCGGTTTTGTTTAAAGGGGCACAGAGGAAAATTCCTTGGCTGTTGTGACTTTCTGTTATGTGTTGTGTTCATGTTTGTGACTCTTTGCACTGACGATATAGAACAGACCATGACGACTCCTCTTTCTCTCATGACGAAGCATTTTAAAGATGTTAAGAGCCAGGCTCACGACCTGAGCCTTGAAATTAAAAGAGAAAAATTCATAACTCTTTGCTCCTCCAAGTGGCCATCGCTGAACGTTGGATGGCCACCCGAGGGCACCTTAAACTTACCTATTCTCTTACAGGTTAAGCAGGTCATCTTCCGGCCAGGGCGTCAGGGACACCCAGACCAGATCCCCTATGTCTTGACATGGCAGGATCTGATTGAGACTCCCCCTGTTTGGTTAAAGCCCTTCCTCCACCCGCCGATGACATCCACCAAAAGTGTTCTCGCTCTGCAGGGGCGGGAATCCCCTATGGGAACCCCTACCCCACGCACCAGGCCATCAGCCCTGCTTTACCCCGTACTCCAAAATGAGTCTGATGAGGAGATACTGCTTCCCCCGCCCTATCAGCCACAAGTGCAGCCTGGTGGCACTGCTGCGGAAGGCGCCAAAAGTCAAGCGGCACCAGATAATGGGGCACCTGCTAGGACAGGCCCTGCTGCAGGGACTCGG